>SSNS01000935.1:28565-80691 GCA_006937985.1 Aphyosemion australe
GAACAATTCCGATTCAAATTCCTTGTTTCGATTCCGGTTCCTAACGATTCCCGATTTTGATTCTTTCAAGTGGCAGGATCACCTCTGTGGACAACAATCTTTGGTTCTCCAAAGAAACTCTTGTTTTTGTTCTTGGTTGGAACAATTTGAGCAACCGTAAACTGGCATTTTTATCAGACACTGGCACTCAGTAAAACAGTCACTTCCCTTTGTGTCCTCCAGCAAACTATCGCGCGCTAGCGATGATGTCACGCAAAACCCGGCAGCCAGGAAAACTAAATGATGTTTACGGATTAGCCAATGGTGTTGCAGGTCACGCCCACTGTCTTGATTGACAGACTGAGACGTTCTGCTGTAAAGTCTCATTATGAAATAAATCAACCGTGGAAAAAACACTATTATGAAATAAAAGCTGACTTTGTGAAAAAGACGTTATGTAACAAAAACGGACAGAATTAAATAAAAACGCCTCAATAATAATTTTAATTATGGAAAATGACTTGTATACAAGTTTTATAAATTAATAAACACATTTTTTAAAGAATGAAAAATATTTCATAATACTGAGCTTAGATTCTACATAACATTGTTATTTCACATTTTCATTGTCAGAGTACATAATTGTCTAGTCTCTATTTATGTAGATATTTATTTAATAAAGTCTTAACTATCCAGTGGTGGCTTGTCCATAGAGGCGCTAGGGCGCCGCGCCACCAGTCTCACAGGAAGAAGAAGAAGATAGGAATCACAAAATGTATTTAAAAAAACATAAAAAGTAAACTAAACGATCTATACACCATATGGACTAAGTGCTGTGTGTAATCTGTGTTTCATTTTAGTTTAATAATGGTCTTCTTACTTTTAACACAGCTGAATCGTCGACGAACTTCCTGTCGTGTCTTCTCGGGCACAGCGATCTTTACCATTGACTTAATATGGGCTAACTGGCGCATACGCGCTGGATCCCCAAACCGTCCACAACGACAAAGATTAGGAGAGCTATTGGGCGCATCAGATAGGGAACATTAACGTTGGAGTCTGCTCAGACCAGGTTCCCATTGGTTCAGACGTCGGTGGAAACCTGAGACCATCGAATTGCTTGTTGTTGAGTTTTTTCAGCTGGCTTAACCAATCACAGGGAGAGAATCCTTGTAAACAGGAAAATGATTGAATGCATCCACCATTAAACACGTTTGCGGGTAAAACAATGCCAGAAAAACATCTGATCAGCTCAGCTTTTACGTTGGGATATACCGTAAATCCTCTAATATTGGCCTGTATTCCATTACCGGCCGGGTCTCCTATATTAGCCGGTCTCGCTGTCAGCGGGGGTAAATACCGGCCGGTCTCTAATAGTGGCCGGGGATACTATTAGAAACAGCGTGTGTGTTTTTTTTTTGGAGATCATAATCTCCGGCTGCAAGATGAGCAGAAACAGAACAGAACATGCTAGTTTGCAGTGATCACTTCATCACAGGTAAGGGTTTACTAAAGGTTTTTATGGCGTTTTATTGAACAGTTATTTAGAAACGCAGCTACAAAAACAGCAGGTAAACAGTTTGATACTGTTTTCATGTGTCCTCACCGCAAATAGCTTTTAGAGTGCTAATGTTTTTAGCAGTTAGCTCAGTGTTGTAACGTGGCAGGTAAATAGTTTGATACTGTTTTCACGTGTCCTCACTGCAAATTGCAAGCTGTTTACCTGCCACGTTACAACACTGAGCTAACTGCTAAAAACATTAGCACTCTAAAAGCTATTTGCGGACCACAGATAGCTTTTAGAGTGCTAATGTTTTAGCAGTTAGCTCAGTGTTGTAGCGTGGCATTAATACCTTAATAAAATCAAACAAATGTACCAGAAATGTGGATTTAAAAAGGCATAAAACGTTAGTTATAAGTAGATCCTAGCACGTACTCACCGTTAGCATTAGCTATCATTACGAGTTAATTACGTAACTAAAATAGCACATCTCACGAGCATAAACAAGACAACGGTCATTTAAAGCTTCTCCGGATCTCTAAACTGTTAACAAACCTGAAATAAAATAGGCTTTCAGACTCATAAAAGGCTTTTGGTTTGCAGTGTAATATGAGATTTGCCACACGAGATAGTTTGTTGTGTCGATCGCTTCAGCGTTGGGTAAATCCTCCAGCATGTATGAAAAGTCCAACTTTTAAAATTAAATGAGTCATAACCTAAAGGAAGATATCGTGTCTGTGCCAGCTCGTTTAGAACACTCACTTTCATCCGTCACGCTGTGTTTTATAGTAGAGCAAAACACTTCCTGTCCACTGTTTGAGTTCAGCGCAGCGGCAGGGTCACGTGAGTGAAACCCACCAATCATCACTTTTGATTTGCACGTGAGACTTCAGTCACCGCTCAAATAGACACAAAATCTTGTTTTTATTCATTCTACTGGTGGTTTTTTTTGCTCAAATTGAAATAGAGGCCTGCCTCTAATTCTGGCCTCCTTCCAATAAAGGCCTGAACCAGGATGTGCTTGAGTAAATAAAGGCTTCGATTTTGGCTTCAGGAAATTAGCATGCTGCTGCGTTTGCGGCTTGCGCCGCTCCATAAGCTTTGAACTAAGAGTGGTACTGCTTTTATTGTGAGTCTGGGCTTTAATTTAAACGCCTGATTCTGTGGATATCTATCATTGTGGTTACTGTGTGTTTTTCTCGTTATGTGCAGCGTTTCTTTACAGCTTACTGGGTGTTGGTAGAAAGTGGATTCTATAGATTAGATTAGCCTATTCCCTTTAAGTGTGTGTGCAGTTTGTGTAATATATGGGTGAATGGATGAATATTAAGTATGTTTTTGGAACAACTTTGTTGCCGGAAGTGCTCATAGACCCGCTACTGTGACCGTCGCTGACGGTCAGGTTCTAGTTGTGTGACTAGTTGTGTGACGCTGATGCATAAGAATGGTAATTTGGTGTCCCCTAGTGGTGATATGTGGTTAGCGCCCCACCCAAAAAAAAGTCACCAGCCGCCACTGTAACTATCTATTACATTTGGAATATTTTGGAGTTCCATAAGAAAATAAAGAATTGTGTACTCTATTGTGTTCTGACCCTGCCCATTTCTGTTCTACACACTTAGAGCCTAGTTTATGCTTCTCCGTCAGCTCCCCAAGGCAGAGACACGAACGCATTGATGGAAACATTTTGCCTTCGGACTTCTCCGTCACCTGGGGAGAGTTGCAAAGCAATTCCCCGCCAGGACAACAGAGGGTGTAGTGCTTTTCTGGGGTATCCTGGCATGTATCCGGTCCAATATAGTACATTTACAGTTTATATTTGCAGTTTCTATTGTGCTTTTTAACACGGACAAACTTGTCCCTCATTCTCCTCCACCTCTTCATGCGCTCGCCACCTCTAAACCCACGTTTCCCTTCATTTCCGTCCACGAATAAAACGCTTGCTCCATATCTTTATACTCCTCCAGTCACAGGTGGATAAACGTTCATATTTTTGGAGTTTTACCAAAGCTGCTCCGTGTCTGCCGCTAGATATCTTCACTTCTCTTTATTTTTTGAGGTGGCGATGGCGGTGCTGGTAACGTATTGAAAGAAGCGGCATCCTGACCAATCACAGGCTTGCGTTCTCCGTCGCTCTCGACGGACAGTTAAAAAAGAGGGCATGTCTCCGTCACCCTCAGCGAGCCCGTTCTAGAGCCCTTGCGCCGACGCAAAATGGCGCTGCGTGTCTCCGTACCGACGCAGACAGAGAAGTATAAATTAGGCTTAAGGCAGCTGAGAAACATTCTGTCCCTTTCTGTTGCATGGCTTCCTACTGAGAAGAGTTTTACTTGAGGGAAGAGGGATGTAGATCCTCTTCTCCAGCCGTCTCCTCAGAGCCTCATCGATGTCCCAGGGGAAGTTGGTGGCAGCCAACACCATCACCATCTTTGATGGGTCGTCGTTCTCTGATGCTCCATCAACACCTGCATCAAAGCCACAGTAAGCATATAAACGACATTAATACTACTGTTGATTTCGAACACTAGTAAAAGAGAACAGTTTGTAATCGTTTCAGCTACCAGCAACGTGAAATAATAAAACCAAGATACCGTCCATCTGCACCAGAAGCTCAGCCTTCACCCTCCTGCTGGCTTCGTGTTCTTCTGAAGTTCCTCTGCGACTGCACATAGAGTCAATCTCATCTATGAAGATTGTGGTGGGGGCATAAAACCGAGCCTGTTAAAAAAAACACAAGATAAGCAAACCCATAAAGACTGCAGAAGGAAATGTGAAAGGCTGAATTATTGGGGTCAGGGTTAGGGTTAAACCTGTTACACAGGTCCTATCAAGGTTTTGGCTTCAGTTTCCATTTTGTCCTGGCCTACAAATCAAGACCAACCATAGCAGTAGCAAAAGATTTTGCAATGCAGGTTGGACATAACGGTTTTGTGTCTAGCCAGTCGCAGCGCTCTACGTTTATTAGGTGGGTTTGCTAGCCTGGCCTGCCAGACTCTCCCTCTGTCTATTCTACACAGCGGAACAGTCTGGGAACTCAGAGGCAATGAGCACCATGAGGGGCGGGACTAGCCAGCTCAAAAGTAATCAATCCGAAACGTGCAACGCTGTAGTTTTTTAGCTGTAGTCAAAGATGGCGTCAAAGGAGGGCTGCTAACAATCTCCCTCTCACTGTTCACGCCGAGCTGCACTGCAGTTAACCCCAGCTTTTTTTACTTGTTGCTCCATTAGCACAAGTAAAGGTGACACCATGATAAGGATTTTAGCTGGGTAAGCACCTTCCTCAGTAGAAATGAATGCACTGGGGGCGAATGGAGACCCACCTAAGATGGTGGCCGGCCACTACGGCAGCACCAGTCCAGTTTTAAAGACATGTCCAAGTCATTTAGAACAGAGGAAAGAGCCGCAGTGAGCTCCGCTTCAGACGCCGTCTTCATTGTTTATGAGAAACTGAGCACCGCGGTGTGTGACGTACGATGCTCAGCGCTGATTGGCTCGGCTAGAACTCTTAGGGGGTGGGGTTATTTCAATGGGAGCGTTACCAGACAAGTTTCCTGTGAAGAATTGACAGAGGGTGTGTCTGGCAGGCCAGGCTAGGCTTTTGCACTAGAGCTGCAGCGGAAAAAAACTACAAAGATGGCGGCAGTTAATTTGAAATGGCTTTGGCATTTATAGACTTGGACTTTTCTTTGAGTCAAGAGCAGATAGAGGCATCTTTAATGGTCTATAAAATGGCAAAAAAAAAAAAAAAAAACATAATCTAAAATACAAAAGTTACTTTGGTTTTCCTCCCAGGTTTCCAGGTAACTAGCAGGTGTTTAAAAGTACTGAATCAAGGGAAGAGAGGAAGCTTCCCAATAAAACGTGGTTTTGGAGTCACGTGACACATGACGTGCCTGGAGGAAAACAGAGGAACACGAGCTTGAATCTGGTCATTTATAGTTGCTGAGGTAAAAGCGATTCAACTAGTTTAAATATGGTAAATGTTTGTGTATGTGGAGGTTGTACAAACTCCAGTTTGTCTGGACATCATCGATTCCCAAAACAGAAAAACCCAGCTTTCTGTGCTTGGGTGAGATTTGTCCTCCTTGGTGTTTTAAGAAGCGCTTAAAAACTGAGGTTCAGTCGGGCTCAGATCGAGTGTTGTGATGTCGGGAGATCGTGTGTGTGTGTGTGTGTGTGTGTGTGTGTGTGGAGTGACAGCGGCTGCAGGATCTAATCATCTGTCTCTTATTTAGGGACATGGAGAAGTTTACAGGAGAGAGAGAGCTCCTCTGATTGAGAGAACAATCAAAGAGAAATAAAGAACACTGTGCTGCTGTTCCACCCTGTAGAAGTTCTTGTTACACTTTATTATTTTGTTTAATGATGATAAATTATTGTTAAATTTAACTTAAAGGAAAACTGGGAGGAAGTTTAGGTTCATTTTAAGTTACAGGAGATCTTGGTTCCTTATCTGCTCCTCCACAGACACAATAGACATGACAGATAATAGAAGTCACACAGGGCAGGTTTGTGGTTATCTGGTTAGTGAAGGAGATCATCAGCTGGGTAAACTATCATTTAATCCTAATCCAGCCCACAGACTCCTGCTGGTGTTATTATTATCAGCAAGAATAAAACAAACATCTCAAATATTATTGGAAGTTTAGGATTAAAAAAATGTGTTTTCTGCCTTAAGCAGAACTTGGTTCATGCTCCAACATTTCTGAAATGAGACCACTGGGTTCAAACAAAATAACAAACTAAGCCAAACATTTCAATTTATGTTATTTATTTCTGAAATAATCGTGATGCATCGTGATATCGAATTGAATCGTTGACACAATAATCAAATAGTGAGACTATTGAAGATTCACACCTCTAGTTTCAAGTCAGTGAATTCCAAGCAACAAATTCTAACATTTTCACATTGTATTCTGTACAAACTTATACTTTCAGAGCCTCGCTAGTCCAGACTAGGCCACTGGAAGCCACTGTACTGTCCAGCTTCATCTGGGAGGGCTGCTCTGATGGTGTTCACCACACAAGATGACAGAGGCTTGAAGATGTGTCACCCAGTGATGCCATGTGTCCATCAGATTATCTGTCTATAAGCAACACAACTATACTGTCTGCAACATGAAGAAGTGGGATTGTCAGCAATGTCACTTAAATTAATGTTACAGATTTATTGGTGTTTAATAGGGATTTGTTACTTAGGAACATTTTAATGACTATTATTTTTAAATAGGATTTTGTCCAATAAAGTATTTTCAGCTGAATGTGTTCTAATTCATTCATATGCGATGCATTGTTGCTAAACTTTATATTTTTGACATTGGAGGATAAACATGTTGTAGCGTCCATGAAGGCCTGTCACTTCATCAGAATGACTGAAGTTAAACTTTTAACCTACAGGCCTGAATCATGCGGTCAGACAACTGCTTTCGTGGCGCGGGGAGACATGAAATCTAATCACCCCACTTTCTCATAATCATGCCCCAATCTCATGAACTTATCCTGTGGCATATTAGGAGACATCCAGACTCGGCGATGACGCAAAACTATTCCTCGATCTTCTTTGAATACAGTTTATCTTTCTTGCCTCATAAAAAGACTTTACAAGTTATAAGTTATAAAATATATAAAATCATATTTTAGTTGAATGGACAATATGCTGAGTCTAATGTTTTAATAATGTGTCTAATAATCTATAAGGATGTGTTTCATACCTTAAATTACACCAGATTAGTGTTTGTTGAAGTTAATGTTAAATCTATCTGTATATTCACACAAGTAGTAATATTATGTATGAACATTTAACATTTGCATTTCACATTAAGGTTTCATAAGATTTAATCCACATTAAGAAACAACCTCTTAAGTGTTGGAGAAAAGGAGTGACGTATGCAGGTATTTTGATAACGCCCCTTCAGAATTCAGCCAGCTCAGATTCGTGCAAAACAAGAAGTTGATAAAAGTGAATGCATTCCTTGAACAAGTCAGTTCAAAAAGGAGCAAACGAGATGCAACTCTAAGGAGTTCTGCCCAGCACGGCCGGCTGGGTAACGAACAGATAAGATACCAGCTTCTTATGACTCCAAGGTCAAACCTTCTGTTGCAAGCTGCATCCGATGAAAAACAGATCCATCAGCTTACTGCAGTCACCTGGGGTGGCCTCAGACCAGACGGTTTTGTATTTGGACAAAGCTATGGTCCAATACTTCAGAGGTCAACGCCACCGACAGCCTGTGCATACCGACCTCTCTGACCCCTGGATCACGAGGACCTCCACGCACCAGGTGTAGTAGACTCTGCACATGCTCCATCACCAGACTTACGAAGAAGCTGCTGCTAAGTCCAGAGCACTAAAGGGTTTCATTTATAGTTTACATGAAGATGTTAAGAAATAGTGAGAGTTAAAAAAGACTGAATGAACCATAGATGTTGCTGGTGTGTTTTAGCAGGTTGCTATTGTGTTTTCAGCACATCTGATTTATTTCCATGTACATGGTAAATTTACATCCCTGAAAAACATCTGCTTAATAAATGCTCTGAAACATTATTAACTGACATTTCTTTTTATTTCCTGTTTTGTATATTTAATACTTGGTCAGTTTATTGGTATTTTTTATAGGCAGACGCCTATTAGGTCAGCAGACTTGGTAAATGTTTGATTTTAACACTGAGCAGTGCACAAAATTAAGACCCAACAGTTGGTTAAATTCAGTGTTTAGAAACTGATTAGGTTCAGAAATGTTGGGCATCCACTATTATTAGTGATAATTTGGCATTTAGATAAGGTACAAAACATCAAGATATCGGCCATGAAATCACCCCAAGAAATCTGTAGCACTTATGGTGCGTTCAATTTGTCCTCGGAACTTGGAAATCCCGACTTCCGAGTAGGAAAAACTCAAATAAAACGCCTGCAAAGTCGGACCTCCCAGTCGGAAACTCTGAAGTTTTTCAGAACTCCGACCTTGAGATCCAAGATGGCAGCTCTCCGTATCGACAACAGTAAGTTGTGGTTGAAATGCGGTTATTTTACAAGACACACATAAAAGGGTGTGTTTAAAATAAATGTTACATGTAGCGCTTGCATCTCTAAGCTGAACAAAAGTGTTGTCTGTATTCGTTGAGAGCTACCAAAACAGCAGTTTTCGAGGGCGCTGCCATATTGGAATTCCAACTTCTCCGACTACGGTAACCAGAACGCTGTTATATCGGGTGTGACGTCGTTCCGAGTTCCGAGGTAACTCGAATGCAGCATTAGCCATCAGCTGACCATGACTGCCACCTATCAGCATCGGTACTGGCAACGGAAAACCCAATATCTGTCAACATCTAGTACCAACATGACCTGAACCAGAAAACAAATGAGTTTGGTTGTTCCTCTGGAATGTGTCCAATGATAAGTGGAAAAAAAAGAGTAATAAATGAAAGAACATTGTCTAATTAGATATCAGCTGTGGTTTGGGTCCAGGTCCCTCTAAGATTGGACCAAACTAGCAGTCCACTATGTTTTACATGTCTGTTCTCAGAGGATTGTAAGGCGTCATTCACACACAGTGCAGAACAGATGCAGAGTGGAACCTGTGCGGCTTCCACAAAGACCGAAAATCATTGAGAGCAATGAGAGCATTCACAACAGCTGCGGTGTGGAGCAGATTCAGATGCGGAGCTGAGAAATCTTTCCACATGGTTTCCATTTTATCTGGACACCGCATGCAGATCATAATGATGTTGAAGTAATTACATGAGCCAGGCAGGAAGTGAGTTGTGTGCCAGCGAAGTGTATCTGGTTTCTTTCAAAATAAAACTTGTGTTATTTTGTCGGCTTCTTTTGATGTTATTAATGACAGGGATATCAGTTCACAGTGTGGCTTTTGTTTACCAGCACCTCCCTACACACGTAGTTGTGATCACGTGAAATCATGAGCAACTTTCTAGATACTGCACATAATCCACAGTAGGCATAAATGGCAGTACGCCCGGGAGCCGTTCTGCACTTGGTGTAAATGAAGCCCTTTTTATAAGACACACCATGCCAGCAAATCAGCGTAATATTACTGCAACGTGTTTCTTATGAACGCGCCATGGCGGTATCACGTTGCGGGAATTTTGTGGCATTCGTGCCGCCACGCTTGATAGTAATATTGCGGTAATATTGTGGCTTTGCCGGTCTTATAAACGCACATTAAGCGTTGGCGCAACAGAGGGAGGTGTCATGACCATGTGATGAATTAATGCTGTGCTCCGGCCGGGAACTATATTAATGAAAGTAAACACGCGCTTAAGTTTCACGTTTGTAAACAGAATCAGCTGAGATGATTAACTGGACCGATGCACAACTCCGGGAGCTTCTCTCCGTTAGATCTGCAGCTCAGATCATCTGACAGCTCACAGGGATGGTGGAGGACACACACCTGTAGCTGGTTGTTAAAATAAAAACTTAACGAGTGCTGCTTCGATCGCAATAAAAAGCAAGTTATGTCCAAAATACACGGAAGTCCGCGACAGTGCAGAGACCGCCCCCATACCTCCTTTTTGCCGCCATCGCGTAATCTTTTATATAACTGACATGATTGCGCAACATTACAGCCACGGCCTGAACTCTTATAAACGACCTAACGCTCCCTGATGCCACATCGGCGTTGCGGCAAATTGGCGGAATTGTTTTATAAAAGAGGCTTGAGAGAACAGCAGAGAGTAATGTGCCCCCCCCCCCCACACACACACACAAAGAGCAGTCCAGCTTACCATCTCAAACAGAAGACGCACAAGTTTTTCTGATTCTCCTCGGTACTTGGAGGTGAGAGTGGAGGACGAGACATTGAAAAAGGTGGTTCTGCATTCAGTAGCAACTGCTTTGGCCAGAAGGGTTTTACCAGTCCCCGGAGGTCCCACCATCAGCACCCCCTGAGGAAGAGAAGAACACCCATGCAAACTCAAACATGATAAAACACTTCTATTGTTGAAGGCTGCACCTTCCAAGGTCTCCGGATGCCTTTGAAGAAAGCAGGCATCCACATGGGCAGCACGACAGCTTCCTTCAGGAGCTTTTTAGCATCTTCCAAGTCTGCTATGTCATCCCTAAAAAACAGTGGAGATCAATTAGATCTGACAGCAGTGACCATAGGAGCATCCACAGTGTAAACCAGTCCTGATACCATCTTATCTAGAGCAATCTGTAACCTATAGAATCAAAGAAGCCCTCCAGGACATCCGACTCCCTCTAGAACAGCCAATGCCTTCTAGGACAGCAGACATCCTTCTAGGACAGCAGACGTCCTCTAGAACAGCAAACCCCTTCTAGGACAGCAGACGTCCTTCTAGGACAGCAGACGCCTTCTAGGACAGCAAACCCCCTCTAGGACAGCAGACGCCCACTAGGACAGCAGACGTCTGTCTAGGACAGCAGATGCCCTCTAGGACAGCAGACGCCCACTAGGACAGCAGACGTCTGTCTAGGACAGCAGATGCCCTCTAGGACAGCAGACGCCCTCTAAGACAGCCAATGCCTTCTAGGACAGCAAACCCCCTCTAGGACAGCAGACGTCCTTCTAGGACAGCAGAAGCCCTTCTAGGACAGCAGACGCCCTTTAGGACAGCAGACGTCCTTCTAGGACAGCAGACGTCCTTCTAGGACAGCAGACGCCCTCTAGGACAGCAGACGCCCTCTAGGACAGCGGCCGTACTTCTAGGACAGCAGACGCCCTCTAGGACAGCAGACGCCCTCTAGGACAGCAGACATCCTTCTAGGACAGCAGACGTCCCTTTAGGACAGCAGACGCCCTTCTAGGACAGCAGACGTCCCTTTAGGACAGCAGACGTCCTAGGACAGCAGCCGTCCATCTAGGACAGCAGACGCCCTCTAGGACAGCAGACGTCCCTTTAGGACAGCAGACACCCTTCTAGGACAGCAGACGTCCCTTTTGGACAGCAGACGTCCTTCTAGGACAGCAGCCGTCCTTCTAGGACAGCAGACGCCCTCTAGGACAGCAGACGCCCTTTAGGACAGCAGACGTCCTTCTAGGACAGCAGACGTCCCTTTAGGACAGCAAACGTCCTTCTAGGACAGCAGACGTCCTTCTAGGACAGCAGACGTCCTTTTAGGACAGCAGACATCCTTCTAGGACAGCAGACGTCCCTTTAGGACAGCAGACGACCTTCTAGGACAGCAGACGTCCCTTTAGGACAGCAGATGCCTATTAGGTCAGCAGATGCCCTCTAGGACAGCAGATGCCCTCCTAGGACAGCAGACGTCCTTCTAGGACAGCAGACGCCCTCTAGGACAGTAGACGCCCTCCGAGGACAGCAGACGTCCTTCTAGGACAGCAGACACCCTTTAGGACAGCAGACGCCCTCTAGGACAGCAGACGCCCTCCTAGGACAGCAGAAGTCCTCCTAGGACAGCAGACGCCCCTTAGGACAGCAGACGCCCTCTAAGACAGCAGACTATACCATACCATACCATGTTTATTTATAAAGCACATTTATAAACAGCATGACAGCTGACCAAAGTGCTGTACAGTAGTAAATAAGAAGGAAACCCCAAAATACCAAACAAGATAAAATTCAGATGAAAGATAAAAGGAATAGTAGATTAAAATAATTAAAAAATCTAAAAGAAACATGCTAGAGAATAAACAACGACGCAACTAAAAACATAAAAACATACTAAAAGGGTAGCACATGTCCACAGGTAAGATACCACAAACTAAAACACTAAAAAGCATGATCATTAATCAAAGGCTAATTGATAAAAGTAAGCCTTTAGCACAGACTTGAATCGACACAGTGACGGGGCCTGTCGGCAGGGTTCGAATTACGGGGGAGCTAAAGGGAGCCCGGCTCCCCTGAAAGGGCGCCGGGCTCCCCTGGAAGCCCTCAACTTACACACCCAGGGGGAGCCCGAAAAAAGATCCAGTTTCTACATATATTACATTATTTATTTGGACTCTCAGCGTACCGGGTCTGTTTTTGGGCGGAGAGGATGGAGAGCGGCAGAGCGCTGATTACTGATGCGCTCCACCGGGCAGCTGCGTCCTGCGCACGGCCACAGTAACATTCTCAAAGTGGCGGCACCAAAAAAAACCACAATTAACACACGATTGTTCATGTTTGCTCATATTTTCTCTTTCATTTGTGCATGACGCGCTCCGCTGCTGCAGCTCCCGTGCTTCGGTGACGTCACCTCACTGGCGCGGCCGCACAGTGCACATTCCGCTATTTTTGCGGATGACAGATCTTTCTGATCTGCTAATTTCAAGTAACTCATTAGCTGAAAATGAAGAAGCCATGCAGCAGTTTTTCTGGAGGACTGAGAGGAGATGCAGCTAAGACACAGACAGGACAGGAAAATAGTCGCATAAAAAAAACCCAAAGTGCTTGAAAAGTTACACGTTTGTAACTTTACAATAATAATAATAATTTATAAGTATGTAATATTTATTTATTTGATACAATTCAGATCACCCTCAAATCTCAGTCCCACACCCAGGGCCGTTTCTAGGCATTTCAGGGACCAATCCCCCACCCCCCCCCCACCCCCACCCCCCCCCACCCCCGTCTTAGTGGGCTCCCCCGGAAGCCTCTGTGTAATTCGCACCCTGCCTGTCGGACACTGAGGGAGAGAGCATTCCAGAGCTTGGGGGCAGCAAACGTGAAGGCCCGCTCCCCACGGGATTTATATCTCATCTTTGGGATGCACAGGAGCTGGACCATTCAGGGCATTGCAAACAAAAGTTAAGACCTTAAACTGGATGCGGTATTTAACGGGCAGCCAGTGCAAACGGGCAAGGATGGGTGAAAAAGACGCCCTGTAGGACAGCAGACGTCCTTCTAGGACAGCAGATGTCTGTCTAGGACAGCAGACACCCTCTAGGACAGCAGACGTCTGTCTAGGACAGTAGACGTCCTCTAGGACAGCAGACGGCTCTAGGACAGCAGACGCACTTTATGACAGCAGACAATGGGTGTGTCCGAATCCAGGGGCAGGATGCTTGTGAGGACGCATTTTGAGGTCGATGACGTCACAGCGTAGCGACGAGTACTGTCCAAATTTGAAGGATACTCATTCTCACGTCCTCATATGCATCCTCATTCCACCAGAATTTTGAGGATGGGTCTGGTGTATCCTCACGGGCGAAGGCTATCCCAGCATGCTTTGCGCGGCGGCTGTTGGATTCTCAACAAGCAGAAGCAGCAGCTGGCAGCGAAGTTTTAAAAGTAAGTTTGTTTAAAAAATAGCGGTAAAAAACTAAAAAGGTTAGCGGTTCTGTTTGTAGGCATTTTTCGTTTGTGTATTTGTTTTTTTAAATGTAATTTTAGGCAGAAATAACCTGAAACTAGCTTGTAAGGCGGGTCCCGTAGTTATTCCTGTTTATGTGTGTTTCGTTAGTGAATTCAGCTTCTTGTCATTTGTTTTAGGGACAACAGAGCAAAGAAGCTGTTACATTAAGCTTAGAGGTGAAGAGTGAACCTATTTAACATGTTTACCACAGTAGTTCGTCTGGTGTTTTGTTGTGAAAAGTAGTTTTACATTCAGGAATTAACACAGTTGACATGTGTGTATGTATAGTATAGTATAGTATAGTATGTGTGAAGAATATTATTTTTATCTTCTCATGTAGATAAATGTAAAAATGTGTTTGTTGCCTTTTTATCACCTGTGATCTCTGATTTTCTCTGTTTAGGACTACAAGTGTCAGGAGAGGCTCACTGCTGCTGATTTACCTGGTTGTCCTCCTGGGAGAGAGGCCTTCCACTATTATTATCATGTTAATGTTGTTTGGTATTTACATTTATTAAAGCAAATACTAATTGATAACTCATTTAGTCATTCATTTTATTATTTACTGCTGTTTTTGAACATATTACATGAACACAAAATGAAAAGATGGTAAGGGGACAGGACTATTTATAATACATGACAATTATTTAAAGATCTAAACAAATATGGAACACTTATGTACAGTTCAAGCAGTGTTAAGCTGGGTGACTTTTCCTGGATCATTTATTTAAACTGAGTGAGCAGGAGGTCTTTGGCAGTGTAGCTGGATCTGCTGCAGAAGGATCCCAGACGTGGATGGAGTGCTGGAACTGAGACCCGGGGCTGGACGTTTCTGGTCGAAGGGTGGAACATCATACAGGGCGGTCTGCTGAGCTTTGGGATGCTTCCTCTCACTGTCCATCATCCATCTACAGCAGTGTTTCTCAACCCTGGTCCTCAGCGCCCCCCTGCCCTGCATGTTTTCCATGTTGCCCTTTCAAACACCAGTGTTTTTCCCTGCTGCCACACACCTGACACAAAACAAGTTTCTGTTGCTAAAACATACATGA
The DNA here is from genome assembly GCA_006937985.1 of Aphyosemion australe. Classification (NCBI taxonomy): domain Eukaryota; kingdom Metazoa; phylum Chordata; class Actinopteri; order Cyprinodontiformes; family Nothobranchiidae; genus Aphyosemion; species Aphyosemion australe. Next base: position 43,372 of record SSNS01000935.1, read on the forward strand.
AACTATCTAAATGTAAGTCTTGAAAGCTTGTAGACTAAACTAAATTACTTTACCTGGAAATGGTTATCCCTCAGCCTTAAGCAGCATTCCGCAACTTTGCAGTTATATGGTCTCTGTCGCCCTCTAGAGGCTTGCTGCGTAACGTCACTGTCGTAACATTAAATCTCTCTCTCGGGCATAAAAGGCATGTTTACATTCCTAATGTCAGGCAAAACAACGAAAACAAACTTTTCCACCTCCACACATTGAATAAATTGTTTTATCAGGACTGTATAACAACTTTATGCCCGACCAAACACAATAACCCTGGTGAAATCATTTATTACTTACCTAGCCATTAGCAGCACGGCTAGGTCAGAGTCCGTAGTTCATGCCTTTCTTTCTAAAAGAGCTCTCCAGGGAGGAAAAGACGGCCCAATAATAACTCTGGTCTTTGCTCTTGCTCTATCACGTTCTTCTTTTCTTTTCCTATATTCCTCTGATAAAGGATTTCTAGCTTTCTTTGGTGAATCTGCCGCTGCTACAGCGAGTCTATGTTATACAATTATGGCAAGCCAAAGGGATAAAAAAAATGTGCGTTTAAACTCGCATTATGTCCGCCAAAACGCTCGTTCAAGACACGCGTTTTGGCGGACATAATGCTCGCTTTTAGAACACGCGAGTTTTTGCCCCCTTTGGCGTCAAAACGCACGTTCAAGACACACATTTTGGCGGACATAACGCGCGTTTAGAACACGCGCTTTTTTATCCATTTGGCTTGCAATATTCTGCCGTAAAACGACACCCAGTCAGTACTTCCGGCGGTACCCGAAGCACAAACACTGTATAGCGCAGTAAACAGACGTGGGACCCCCCAACACTATCACAGGTATGAAAATGAACATAATAGATAATACTATGACGCAAAAACTTTACAATAAAGCATAATTTTAAGGTGTAAAAGTTGCGGAATGTTGCTTTAAAGATGCATTACTGAATTAGGAAAACAAAGTTAGCTTTTAACGTTTTTTTTCATGCCTCTAAACAACGTTGTAATGTTGTATAGCTATAAAAATATTGTGGAGATTAAAAAAAAAACAAAAAAAATTAATAAAGTGGTTCTCTCGCATTTGTCTAAAAACCTCAGCCAATCATTGATTTCGTACCGAAAGCAACGATTGGACCACTAGCTTGTCTATCTCGCCAAACCCAGCCGAACCGCAGCATTTCAGCATTTCCCCGTGTCCTCCATTAACGCGCACGGGAGCATTTTTCAGCAGAACACACCGGAAGTGACACGCTTTGCCGGAAGTCAGAGGTACAGCCAGCGCTGTTAAGGCCGAGAAGGGAAAACAGCTCCTACTACTTCTATTGTTGGAAAAACTACCAGAGTCCCAAAAAGAAAAACACCATTTGAGCTAGCAGAACACAAAAAACGTTTGGACACAGAAAGAGGACAAACCAGGGTGAATATTGACTCAGCGTTTCCAAGATGGAGACAACTATGGGAGACACACGGCCTGAAAACAGATGTGATGGTTGCTATCTTTCTTTTGGACAGGTAATTCTTCATCATCTTCAGCATGTTGAGGTGTGTCCACAGGTGTTTCCAATCAGAGTGGAAAGTAATAAGAGAAGGATCACCTGGCACTCGATGATGTAATCTGATGCGTCACACGCGGATGGCGCGGATGTGGAGAGGACGTGAGTAAGGAAGTGAGCTGTTATGCCACGAGAGAGAAAATCACGTAATTTACTGAGAGTGACCAGAGCAGTCTGTTTGACGGATCGGCTCCAGCATTTGGACATTGCCGCTGCGTTTACCCTGCCAACAGGTTATGGGCCCAGGGAGAGCTCAGCTGCGCTACCGGAAAGAAGCCAAACACAACCAGGAGAAACCAGAGGGGTGTTCTCGAGTCGGAAAAGTTTGGTGTGGAGCGCGTACTGGTGTGAGTGAAACCCGGAAGGATGAGTCGACGCTCAGAGGCCGGGAGTCGATGGTCTCGACTGCTGTTTGACGGAGATGAGACAAAATATGAATTATGGGAAACGAAATTCATGGGACATCTACGATTACAAGGTCTGAAAGATGTGATCCTGGAATCCGGTGATGACGCCGATGAAGAGGATGATGGTAGGAATGCGGAAGTGTACGCGGAACTGATTCAATTTTTAGATGACAAGAGTCTGTCTTTAGTTATGAGAGAGGCCACAGATGACGGTCGAAAGGCACTAAAGATATTGAGAGACCATTATGCGGGCACAGGGAAACCGCGAATCATCAGCCTCTACACAGAACTCACATCACTTAAACAAGAGAGGAATGAAAGTGTGACAGACTATGTTATCCGAGCTGAAGTAATAATCACAGCATTGAAAACGGCCGGAGAAAAGTTAAGTGATGGATTGTTGGTAGCGATGATTTTAAAGGGACTACCAGAGGTGTTCAAACCGTTTGTTGTACATGTTACACAGAGCGAAAGTGAAATCTCTTTTTCGGAATTAAAAGTAAAGTTAAGGAGTTATGAAGAGACTGAAAAGATGCGAACAGCTGCAACTAGTGATAATATCATGGAAACAAAGGTGAAACAAGCTCAGGCCAGCCAGAATGAGTTAAGGAGAACTAATAAAGACATTGTGTGTTACAAGTGTGGAGCTAAAGGACATATAGCAAGAAGATGTCGATCAACAGTGTGGTGTGATTCTTGTAAGAGCAACACACACAGTGACAAAACCTGCAGAAGACGACGAAGACACGATGGGGCAAGAGGAGTCGCTGAGGAAGANGATGTAGCACCATATGGAAAGATCAAACGTATCAGGTCAGATAATGGCACAGAGTACGTAAATAGGTCTTTTAAGGACTTGATGCTAAAGAACAAAATAAAACATGAGACATCAGCACCATACTCGCCACATCAAAACGGAACAGCGGAGAGAAACTGGCGTACTTTATTCGATATGGCAAGATGTATGCTGATAGAGAGCGGATTACCTAAATCACTGTGGCCATATGCGATACATACGGCAGCAGTGACACGGAACAGATGTTTTAACAGAAGAGTGGGTAAGACGCCATATGAGATGTTGACTGGAAAGAAACCAAATCTGAAAAGAATGAAAAAGTTTGGATCTTCTTGTTACGCTTATAAGCAAAACAGAGGCAAACTGGACGCAAGAGCTGATAAAGGTGTTTTTATTGGTTACGACAAGAACAGCCCGGCATACCTAGTGTATTTTCCGTATAATGGAAAAGTTGAAAAACACAGACTGATAAAGGTACTGGGAGAGACTACTGCAGAGCAGCAAATAGAGAACAGAAACATGGTTGAAGACGAGATCGTAACAAGAGAGCGAAGAGTCTCAAATCATAAAGAAGCAAAGAAAACAGATGAAAGTCAGCTGGAGGGAGAAAGGCCAACCCAGGGTGATTCAGAGAGGAGAATGTCTGAACACTCCCAGAAAGAAGCAGAGAAGGAAGTGGAAGCTAAAAGATACCCAGAGAGAGTAAGAAGAAAACCAGCATATCTAGATGATTATGTAACAGATGTAAAAGAATGTGAAAGCAAAGAAATGGACATGGATTATTGTTATCGGTTGCTATGTGATGTACCTATGTCTTTCAGTGAGGCAGTAGCATCAGATCAGGCAAGAGAATGGAAAAGAGCCATGGATGATGAGATGCTATCACTCAGAGAGAACGACACATTTATTTTAACTCCACTACCGACAGGCAAGAAAGCAGTGGGGGGTAGATGGGTCTATGCACTGAAAAGAAATCCAGACGGTACAGAGAAATACAAAGCAAGGTATGTCGCAAAGGGATATAGCCAGACAAAAGGAATCGATTACAAAGACACTTTCTCACCTACAGCAGATATAACCAGTGTAAGAGTGCTAATGCAGAAAGCCATCCAGGAGAATATGTTGTTACACCACATGGATGTAAAAACAGCCTTTCTACATGCACCAATACAAGAAGAGATATATATGGAACAACCTGAGGGATATGAAACGCAAACAGGAGAACACAGTAGAATCGTGTATAGACTCAAGAAATCAGTTTATGGTTTGAAACAATCAGGCCGAAATTGGAATCAAACACTACACGATTATCTATGTTTGTATGGATTGAAACAAAATGCAGCAGAACATTGTGTTTATGCTAAGGAAACAAAAGAGGAAAAAGTCATAGTGATCGTATGGGTTGATGATTTATTGATTGCAGCTAACAACAAAGAAGCCCTACACAGAATCAAAAATGCATTATCAACAAGATTCAGAATGAAAGATTTAGGAAAACTCACTCATTTCCTGGGGATGGATTTTGTGTATGATGATGATTGTATAATGATGTCACAGAGTGCATATGTGAAAAACATTTTGAGAAGGTTTGACATGGAGAACTGCAAACCACGTTACACACCCTGTGAGATGAAGCCGGTGTTATCTGTAAATGGAAAACCATTACAGGACATCAGAAAGTACAGGGAAGCTGTTGGTTGTTTGAACTATTTGAGCCTATGTACAAGACCAGACTTGAGTTATGTTGTTAATCAACTGTCACAGTACTTCAAGGCACCATCGGATGAACATTGGATCGTTGTAAAACACGTTCTGCGATATTTACAAGGTACTCTAAAGAGGGGACTATGTTTTAGAAGATGTTCAGAGGAACAACTCGGGCTAGTAGCATATAGTGATGCGAACTGGGCATCTGACGCTACGGACAGAAAAAGCATAACCGGCTACTGTGTGAGTTTGAGTAGAACTGGTCCTCTGATTTCATGGAAAACAAAGAAGCAAGGGACAGTGGCACTGTCTACTTGCGAGGCGGAGTATATGGCATTAGCGGCTACAGCTCAAGAATGCATATACTTAAAGCAACTGATACGAGACATTGATGGATATGAATATGCAAAACCTGTGATACTTGAGGATAATCAGGGAACTATCGCTTTATCACAAGACCCAGTACACAGACAAAGGAGTAAACACATTGATGTGAAACATCATTTCATACGATGGACGATACAAGAAGGACAACTGTATGTTGAGTACTGTCCAACTGAAGAAATGATAGCCGATATTATGACCAAGCCGCTACCCCGTATGAAGATTGAAAAATTTTCTAGGTTTATGTTTGGAAATTAAGTTACAGGAACATTCAACGACTATTTACATTGATGTTGTACCTGTGAACAAGTGGGGGTGTTGAGGTGTGTCCACAGGTGTTTCCAATCAGAGTGGAAAGTAATAAGAGAAGGATCACCTGGCACTCGATGATGTAATCTGATGCGTCACACGCGGATGGCGCGGATGTGGAGAGGACGTGAGTAAGGAAGTGAGCTGTTATGCCACGAGAGAGAAAATCACGTAATTTACTGAGAGTGACCAGAGCAGTCTGTTTGACGGATCGGCTCCAGCATTTGGACATTGCCGCTGCGTTTACCCTGCCAACACAGCATCATAAAGGCATTGTTTGATTATTTTATTTTGGTTTTAAAGATTGAACGGGATCATAGCTTTGTTTTATCCTTGTGCATGACTTCATTTGCACATTTCTTTGTTAGCAGTAATAGCACGTTATGCTAATGCTACGTAAACAGCTATCGTTACGGACTTTATTTATGGAAAAAATAAGCGGTGACATACGCATCGGGATCAGCTTAGTCATTTATGTAATTTCCCCACTAATATCTTCCCTTTTTTTGTTGTTAGTTACAAAATGCATCATCTTCAACTCATTCATGGTGTGAACAAACCTACTGCCCAGCTGTTTCTGCTACGATTGTGACCGGTAGGTGTGTAGATTTACTTCTAACATGTGTTGTAGAATATGTATGCTCTTATGTCCACCAGAGTCATTTGCATCAAGTTGCTGCATGTGAGAACATAAATGTCTGCAGCTTTCTCCAATTCTCCTGATCAAACTGTAATTTAAGTAAAACAGTGACTGCAAATCTTATTTGTGATAAGAAATAGTAAGTTATTTATTTTTGATAATATATTTTTATTTCATACCATTTATTTCATTATTTTTGTAAAACAAATAGTAACAAAATAAATACAACTTATAAATACCTGAATGAAAAGGAGCAGATTAAAAGAAAATCTTATACATAATCTGCCCCACTCACACCAGTAGTTAAATCTGTAATAAATAAAATGTGTTTAACTAATAAATGTAACTGAAAGACAGCTGCGGACCATCACGCTAATGATTTACTAACAGATACTTTATTTACTGTTCTTGTAACATCATCTATTCATGGCAGTATAAAACAGGAAGAAACAAATGACAAAAAACAAGATTAATGCTTATATTTTATCGTATTGTTTTAAGTCTTATTAAACATTGTAATTGATTTAGCTTCTTTAATTTCTGACTCCAGATTGTTCCATAAACTGACTCCACACACAGAAACACATCGCTCCAACACTTTGGTCATGAATCTTGGTTTTATAAACATCTAAATTTGAATTTTTGTAACTCAGCAAATAATGGCCTGGTTGGAGCTCTGTAACTACTTTGACTAATGACTCTCATTGCTCTTTTTTTGTAAAATCAAAACTGGATCAGTGTATGTTTTATATGTACTTCCCTAGATTTCAATGCAATAAGACATATATGGAACAGTCATAGTATTGTATAATAGACACAATGCATTATTATTCAAATACTACTTTACTCTGTGTAGTACAGCAAATGCCTTTTCTATTTTTATGTTTATACCATTAATATGTGGCTTCCAGGAAATATTTTCATCAATAATGAACCCCAAAAACTTACTTTTCCTCACTCTATCAATAGTAATGCCTTCTATAGCCAGTGAAATGTCAGTATTTACTCCTCTCTCTTTTGTACTGATCCAGTCATGGGCTTCCACACCTCCTGCTCACCATCTTCATGACCTGTCCTCTGGCCAGTGGGTTGTTTGAGTGGCTGACCCTTCTCCTCCACCTTAGTTTGAGATGATGATGGCGGACGAGAAGCTTCTGTCTGAAGCGAACGAGCTGGAGCTTCGCCCGTTGGACATCAGTCATTACAAGGTGAACAGGGTGGTTTGTCTTTATCGTCTTTCTTGCTTTTCATTTGAATTTTTTGTTTTAAGCCTCAGCTTTCATTTCTCTTCAGGTGGTTTCCCAAGTGAGGTCCAGCTGTGAAAGCCTCTCAGAAGAAAATTTAGCAAAGCTCGGTGTGGAGTTGTTCAACTGCCAGGCAGAGATCAAGGGGTGCTGGACTTTTGTGTGTAAATGGTAAAGTTTTATTCTGTTTAAACAGATGTTTCCTGACACAAAAACAGTGTTTATGAAATGTTATACCATTTGATTCTCAGAGCATTAAGGAGTGCACGTCTGACAGGGATCCAGACATGTGGAACGCCTACCACATCGTAAGTAAACGAGCTCACTTTGCTACACGACCCGTCAGCAGCTCTTTCTGAGCCAAGTAGAGCTCAAAATTAACATCCTCATCTCCACGGTGACCAGCCAGGTAGAGCTGAGTTCTCCTGAAGGATCTCCTTCGTGCTGTGAGGCTGCAGATCTGGGCTTATCCTCCCTGCTTGTGTTTTGTACTAAACAGGAGGGACAGCTGGAGCTGAAGGACCTGACTGCAGCTTCTCTGGACAAGCTGATGGAGGCCACGGGGTCCTGCAGGCCCAAGAGAGGAAACTGGAGCAGATGGAGACCTCAAATCCTGCAACGACTGGGTCATCGCTTCTGGACAGCAACTGGTGGCTCAACTCACCAACAGAAAACAGAAACTCCTATCACACTTGTGGGTGAGTACGGGCTGGTTCGGGAAGCAAATTGGGTTTCACATCTGGGTCGTATGTGCCTTTTACGTTCTGAGGTGACTTTGGGAGCTTACACACTAGTACCAGATCGGTACGGCCGGGCCGAAAAATGTGCTTTCACATCAGGGGAGCCCGAGATTTTCCAGCGCCAAACCGGACGCTTTTTCAGACCTCTTCCCAAAGCAGTCTGACTCGTGCCGAAACCGGGCCAACACACCCACTGCCGACTCATTGGTTGGCTCAAATTCACGGCTACATTTAGGGGGAACCTCCGATTAGCAGATAGAATCCGCCAGCGGGGGCTTCCCGCATGCGCGCTTCATAATCACTCTGAATGTGGAAGAGTTAACAAGCCTCTGACTGAAGCTGTTTTATCTGTTTCCGTCTGCTGTGATGAGCGGAGCGCAGCGCGCACGTGCACACACACACACACACACTGACACAGCCTTTGTTTAATAAGGAAGAGACCACAGACATCTCCGCGCTCCTTTGACCCACCCAGCCATTTCTGTTCCCGTCTGCTGTGAGGAGCGCAGCACAGACACACACACACACACAGTGCTGCCACACAGCCTTTGTTTAATAAGGAAGACACTGCACAGACTTCTCTGCACTCCTTTGACCCGCCCACATGTTCGGAGATGCGCTCAGACATCACTGATATATTCGCGCCAATTTTTCGTGCGCATTTCTGAGACCGCCAATCTCGTCCGCATTCCAAAGGTTGTCCTGGACGATGTGTGTAAACAACCTGGCGGGGCCGAGGCCGACCGATCGGAGCCGACCCGGTGCTAGTGTGTAAGCGCCATTTATTTCATCCTCGGCAGTCTGACTGGGATCGAGGTGACACTGAAATGCCCGCCTGCTGCCTCCGAGAATCAGCCAGCAGGGGCTTCCCGCATGCGTGATTTATTTTCATTATGGATGCTGTCAAGTAAACATCTCTTGTCTGTAGAACGGAGCTGTAGCTTAAGCACCATGGCAGACTGCTGCTCAGGGAGAAGAGAGACCGTTGTGTGTGAGACCCTCACGCTGTCCTCCGCTGCTGCAGCAGTGAACGACAGAGTGAGGGTCACATCAGTATCAGTGAGAGAACAGGGAGAAAATTATTAAAATAATGTAGATTTCAGCATTCCAGAGATGTCTGTGGGAACAATACATGAATAAAAACCGCTCGTATGAGCCCGAACTGATGTTAGCCAACACTGAACTGACCCAGATGTGGTTTAATATATCAGTTACAGGTGATTCCTCCTAAATGTTTTCACCATCGTTCATCGTTCAACATTCTTTACTTTTATATACTGTGAGTAGGGCTGGGCGCTATGGCCTCAAATTAATATTGCGGTTTATTAAGAATTTCCTCTAGATAACAATAAACAGATGAGAAACAAAAGTTGCCCACTAGATGGTGCTGTGGCAGCATAATTGCTCCACAGACAGTAATATAATTATTTCTCTAGGTCATTGCAATTACTTTTAATTTATACTTAAACTGCAAACTGAGTACTTTTATTTATCAAGACTGAAAACAACTGAACAAGAAATAAAGTAAAAACTCAAATTTCCTGCAAACAAAGTATTTCAGATACAATCTCTTCTATTCTAGCTGGATATTACAAAGAGCTGCATCATGTGAATTTGGTTTTTATATTTGTCATCAACAGACGTTAGATTTGAGTCATAAATGTCTTCATGCAGAATTGAACTTTATTAGAACATTTTCTAGTTGTGATAGTAATTTATTCTTTGTTGTAGAAAAACAAAAATGCCAAATTGATGTTTTCTTTGTCTTTCAGGGGGGACACGTCCACAGCACGGAGACGCTGATCAGCTGAAGTGATCCAGCCCAAAGTGGCTTCTCACTAAATTAACCTGTTGTTTTTAATAGAAGCATATGGGTCTTTGGAGAAATGTACAAAATGTTCATTTTAGGTTTTAATTAAAAATCCTTAATGCTACATTGATTGGAATTTTGTTTATCATATGGATGTGTTTAACTTATGCTTTTTGAACAAAGAACCCAACAGTTGTGTTCGTTTTTTAATTATAATTCTACATTTGAATAACATAAATCAAACACCATGAGAAATGAACAAGTAATAAAATACAGACTACTACGTTTACAAAAATATACACAGTGATCACATATGGACAAAGGCAATTTAGCAGTGGGTATCAGCAACAGTCTTTGGTTGTTTGTCTAATGTAGTTTGATTCTGCTACAGATGAAACATTTATTGTCCATGTGGGTCTGGGTAGCTCCAGAAACACCAACTTGGTATTATAACCCTGTGACCATGTCTCAGTGCTCCGTACTGCCAGACCATAAACTGACGGTATGCTGCATGTCTAAACTCCTGATCACTCTCCCCGGTACAGAGAAGATTTTCCATAGAATGGATGTCCTTCCACATTCGTCTGGCAAGCTGGAGGACCCCCACTGCTGTACGCTTCCATTTGAGGGAGATTGGAGGATGTTGTTGACAGCATTTCTTTTCAATGTCTGTTGGCATTTCTCTACAGTATGAGCAAAATACACCATGATGCATCTGATTCCTGAGCCGCCAACGGTGGAGCATGGTGATGTTACATCCATGATGAAAACAAGAGGCTTGGGTCACGTGTTAAACCAGGGGTCCCCAATCCTGGTCCTCAAGGGCCGGTATCCAGCAGGTTTTAGTTGTAACTCTGCTTCAACACACCTGATTTCAATTAGCAAGTGATTAGCAGGCTTCAGCAGAGCTGCTGCACAGGTGATTCAACCACTGAATCAAGTGTGTTTGAGCAGAGAAACCACAAAACCTGCTGGATAGCGGCCCTCCAGGACCAGGATTGGGGACCCCTGTGTTAAACAATGCTCCAGCAATCTGTGGGATGTTTCCAAGATTAGGGATCTGATTCATGCCTGTTGAAAGATAAAGAACATGAGTTGGTTGGTTAATAATTTTCTACATGCTTATGAAGAGTGGTAAAAACAACTTGAACATAATATTTTACTATCCTAATGTAGAATGTCATGAAAAATGTTGAACTATGCAAATAACTTTTAGCAATTTTATCAATTAGCTTAAAAATGACTACAAAATGCAAAAAGAGTAATAACATTCCAACCAATACAATTATATTTTGGTAGATGGATGCTTTGACTATTATTGATGTGAGACCACAATCAGTGATGTTGAAGTTTTATCCAACTAACGTAATACAATAAATTATTTTTCACAAACAGTGAAATGGGTTCTGCTGCACACCTGTACACAGGAAGAAAAAGATCTAAAATCAATATACCTTATATTCAGCAATCCTTTGCTGTAAATCCTCAACTGGATGTGCATCTTGGATTGAAAGACTTGATGAAGTTGCTCCCTCTGGACTGTTTGTGCTGAGATTAGCCATGGTTGTTCCAGTAACAGCAGCTCTAGGCTCCGTCCGGTACATATTCTCTATTGGACCCAGCAAGGCTCTTGTCATGGAAACTATGTGGAAAAATTAAAAAAAGACAAACCATTTCACTACAAAACAAGAGGCCCCAACAATATTTGAATGACAAAATCAAAGAAGTTGTTCTGTCAGACAGCTATTAGCAGGATTAGCTTATCATTTTTGCTATTACTAGCAGGCTACCATGCTATTTATTAGTCTTTGTAATGAAAATAAGCCCTAAATAAACATTTTAAAACATACTTCGCTACCATATGAATAAGTTAAAATGAAACATTTATGTTAGACGTTTATATTGTTTATCTTTCACTTACCGGTGATTCCGCCATATTGATTCACAAAAACTGCGGCTGGTGTTCTGCTCTCTCTTGTTCACTGTGGCAATGCGCGTTCCCATATCCGAAGGGGCGCGGCCTAGGGATTATAGCCGACGGGAGGGGTGAGAGTTCTGGGAAAGTGCTTGTGTAAGCTAGCTAGCTGGGCCTAACTTGTTTGCATATTAGTTATAGCACCTTTAAGAAACGCTGGTGATGGAGGTGAAGCTGCTGTAGCTACATCCCTGCTCAATTTTCGCTAGCTTAGCTCTTTCCATTGGCCTGTTAGCTGCCGTCTTGGTTGCTGAGTGACAGGACCTACAGGCTGCCGTAGAGGTGAAGGCTAGACCGTCCAAATTCAGAGCTGCTGGCTTCCGGTCTTAGCGGTCTAGCAAGGACCCGGCTTTGCTAGACTGGCGAGGTCCCGTCCTCACAAGCATCCTGCCCCTGGATTCGGACACACCCAACATCTAGAACAGTTGATGCTCTCTAATGGGCCCAACACACGGGTGGCAACAAACAACCCCGATCAGCGAAACTCATCACTCTCACTTTGATAACCTGACACATGGGAGGCGACATGCGGTCGCGGCCAGCAGCAGCGGCAAAAGCCAGCGACACGTTCTGTTCCAGGGCGAACAGCGAGTCTTCCATTGTTTTGATTGCCCATCAGATTGGAGGGAATTTTGGGTTATTAAAGCAGTTCAGAGTTGAAAAAGTGGTAGATATGAAGTCTCACAAGGTTTTGATAGAGTTAAGTGAAGTCTTACTTCTGACTTTACTATAAACCTACTACATCTACAGAGTAAAATCCCAAGTGTTAAATAAGCAGTGTCAGAGTATAGGAACTCTGTCAGTCAATTCAATTAAAGTGAGTGTAAAATACCTCCCTTTGTCCTGCAGTGTTGGTGTTAATATTCAGAGTTAAAACAGCTTTTTTTTTTAAACTACTCTTTATAGTGTAACCTGTCAAGTGTTAAAGAAAATTCAGTCTTTTGGAGTTACTAGTACTCTATAATCCAGTGTTGATGAAAAATTACACCAAAACAGTGTAAAAAGTAATGACCCCGCCCACTTCTGGAGCTGCAGTGAGCAAGGTGCAATGTAGGTAGTCATATTTTTGGTTAGTTTGTCCTATTTTGGGGTGTTTATGCATGTTTATTTTGGAGGGATTGTGTTGTTCTTGTTTACTACTTCACTTGCATTCATTCACTGTTGCAAATGTGATGTTATTTGTTGTGTCATGTTGGCACCATAAGTGAGGTGGTTGGTCACTGGAATGAGACTGCTGTGTCGTTCCACTGTTGTAAAATAAAAGTGGGGGTTCACACTACATGCTCTGGACTCAACTCCTTGTGCTCCACTCTCATTGGCTGTCTGAAGTCATGTTGTGTGTGAGACAGGAGTTAGCTGGCATTTTTCAGGGTGGCTGCTAGTTGTTCGCTTCCTGGCATGACAGCTGCCACAATATTAACACTGTTAAGAGTTAAATGTTCATTACACAAGCTAGTGTTAAAATAACACTTGAAAAATAACAGTGCTATATTTAAATAACACTGAATGCTACTTATCTTATAGAGTCAAAGTATTTTAACAATTGTGAGAGTTAAAGCAGGTTTACTCCATAACTGAATTTAACTATAATGAGTGTAAAATTGACTCTGAATATTTAACACTTAGATCAGTGTATTTTTTTTACACTATACAGGGCAGGACCATATGTTCTCTGGCTCAGTGTTGAAATTGACTATTTTAGTTTTGAATTAACACTGCTTATTTTACTGTCTATATATTAGGTTTTCCTCCATGTTTGCCCAGTGATGTACTGAGAAGCATCCTTTCTGCTCATTGGTCAGTCAATGAAACCTCCGCTGATTGGTCCTTGTCTGAGTGACAGCGATGAAAAGTTGAAATTTTTCAACTTTCTGGGATGGCGTTGCTGGCTCGCCTGTGCATGACACATGTACAAGCGCAAAATTTTACATGCACATTTTTCACATGTCGCTTAGCAGGAGGGAGACTTGCGATTATCGCTTTGTCACATATGTCTCATTGAAAATGTGTCAAGCCCATAAAACAGCAGATGCCCTCTAGGACAGCCAACGCCCTCTAGGGCTGCAGACGCCCTCTAAAACAGCTGACGCCCTCTACGACAGCAGATTCCAGATGCCCTCTAGGATAGGAAAAGCCCTCTAGGACAGGAAAAGCCCTCTAGGACAGATGGTAAATGGTAAATGGCCTGTATTTGTATAGCGCCTTCTTAGGGTTCTACAACCCCCCAAGGCGCTTCACAACACAATCAGTCATCCACCCATTCACACACACACTCACACACTGGTGGGGATGAGCTACAACGTAGCTACAGCTGCCCTGGGGCGCACTGACAGAGGCGAGGCTGCCGAGCACTGGCGCCACCAGTCCCTCCGACCACCACCAGCAGGCAAGGCGGGTTAAGTGTCTTGCCCAAGGACACACAGCAGCATTCTCTGGCCGGAGCCGGGATCGTACCTGCAACCTTCCGATTACTGGACAACCCGCTCTAACTCCTGAGCTACTGCTGCCCATGTCACCATTTAGGACAGCTGATGCTCTCTTGAACAGCTGACGCCATAGGACAACCAATGCCCTCTAGGGCAGCAGATGCCCTCTAGGTTCCTAACCTGCAGAGCTTTCAGGGCATGACACCAATACATCACAAAGATCAAACTAGAATAGTGAACTGCTTTAGCATGCTCAGAGAAGTAGCCATCACCAGAACATGACTTACCATTTAATGCTCAGATTCTGAGAGATAATATCTCTCTCCAAAGCTTCCACAAGGTCTTTGTCATATCCCGTCCCATCAAACCTTCTGACTTCCTTTTCCTGGAGAAAACAAAAACATTCCTCACCTGCCTGCAGCTCGTAAAGGAAAACTAGGAAAAGAGGCTGAGCAGCAAAGCCTTCTGACCTTCTCATCCTTTGCTTTGGCAGAAGCCTCCTTCAACTCCTTTGGTTCCTTCTTCTCTTTGCTCTTAAAGACTTTGCTTCTATCCTCATTTGCTCCTCGAGGCGAGGGCTTCTGCTGGGCCTTAACTGTTGTACTCAGGCGGTTGTTGGGAGGCTTGAGGTCCTTATAAGGGTTAGCAGGACGCCTGAGGAGATGAAAGAAATGTCAGACAGGGAGACGTCATAACAGCGTCATCATAACAGCTGAGCTTCAGGCCCACACACCTGGCAGCGAGGACCATTTTCCCCCATTTTTTACAGCTCCAGTGGCCTAGTGGTAGAGTGTCCGCCCCGGGACTGGGAGATCAGGGTTCGATTCCCGGTCGGGTCATACCAAAGACTTTGAAAAAAATGGGACCCAATGCCTCCTCGCTTGACACTCAGCACTAAGAGGTTGGATTGGGGGGTTAAACCACCAAATAGTTCCCGAGCGCGGCCACAGCTGCAGCTCACCGCTCCCCACCATGGGGATGGGTCAAATGCGGAGATGTAATTTCACCATTGTGTGATGAATACTTGGGACTTTAACTTTAACTTTTGATCATTTATTAGGGTTCCAATACCCTTCGGACTTAGAACCCTATTGTTTTTGTACGGATTTTTTATTATTATTCGTCTCCGCTAATGTTCTGTGGGTGCAAGAGTCAGAAAATACCAGGCAAAATCTGACATGGCAGTCTGAAAATCCCTACCGCTACTCAGATTCAGAAATTCATGCGCAGACATCCAATTTTGACATTTTTCACAGCTATTCATACCAATAGTACCAAAGGTCAATTCAAGTGTATATGTTTATTTTCAGCATGATCCAACACTAGGGGGCGCTATAAATAGGAAGTATTTATACTGCCAAAATGGCTGAATGGATCTGCATGATACTTTGTGGACGTCTTCATTATACAGCCTTAAGACAATGATATGAATATGGTAATGATTGGTCAAAGTGGGCGTGGTTTATGCTTGTCTAAAATCTGAAAATTTCTTAAAAAATTATTCATTGCATGTAGGAGGCTCAAAGCGCATCAAACCCGCATTTTGACCTGCCTGTGACCCTTATCTGATTTTTTTGTGACAGTCTGAACAGCACAGATCCAATTTTTCCTAATCTGATCCAGGTCATTTCAATATGTAGTACTGATTGCGACACATATGCGCATTTTTTGAAAGTGACTGCAGTCTGAGCGGTCATGTTGCATTAAATCCACCTCCTACGTCACTGCTCAGCGGAGGTGAGCGTCGCGTCAGGACGTTTCTGAGGAGGAGCGCTGAAGAGCACCCATTCACACGCTGGTGGGGATGAGCTACATTGTAGCTACAGCTGCCCTGGGGTAGCCTAGTGAACTAGACCAATTCTTGCTTTGCAGAGTTTGGTCTAGGCACGCTTCATTGGAACCCTCGCAGCCCAAACCACTGCTGTGTCTATCCAATCACAACTCGCTATAGTTTTGGTTGGGCCAATCACAGCGCTCTATATCATGGGCCAATCACAGAGCGGGAGTAGCCGATGACGTCAGCGCTGCGGCCGCAAACCCAAGCAACATGGCGGCAACTCGGAAAACACGTTCGTTTGAAACGGCTTTGTCATCAACATTGGATTATTTAGACTCCAACGTGCGTAAGTCTGTCGGCTATACTTAGCGGCTTCTTATTTTTATCAAACAAAGTAGTGCAATGTCCCAGTACACCTGATATTTGCGTGTTTTTCATACAAAAACGACAGAAGTCATTGATGTTAGACGCTATTAAAGCCTCCCGCTTTTCCGTCGCCGTGATTACGTCATGTTGTTCGTCACTCTGATCGGTCCTAGCGCTATCCAATTGCGTGCTGACATTTTGAAAGACAACCGTAGATCCCGCCTCACGACTGAGAGCCGTCAATGGTTCGTGGCCAGACTATATATTCACATATATAGGATGGCTTGCCAGGCTAGCCCTGGGGCGCACTGACAGACGCGAGGCCTTCCGTACACTGGCGCCACCGGTCCCTCTGACCACCACCAGCAGGCAAGGCGGGTGAAGCGTCTTGCCCAAGGACACAACGACCGCGACAGACTGAGCGGGACGCAAACCTGCAACCTTCCGATTACAAGGCGGCCACTTAACTCCTCTGCCACCATCACACTGTTAAATGGCAGTTAAAAGTTTAGTATAAAAAAGAAAAACGTTCTAGGGTCATTAAAATTAAAGGATCTTATTCCAGATGTAGACATTAGTATCGCAAATATTTCTGGTAATTTTCTGATAAGTTATAGGTTTTTTATGAATTTATTTATTACTACGTATATTACTAGTATGTTTATTTTTGATGTTTTCAACCAAAAACTGCGGGGGTTTCAGAATCTAAAACTGTTATTTAACAAGTAACATTGCAGTCACCTAGAAAAATTGCACCAAAGTCCACACAAAAAAAATATATCCGCCAATATTTAGGGGGCGCTGTTTTGCGAAAGAAAATTCATTTTGGCTGATAACCGTCAATCCGTAGGCCCAACCCCCCAAAATCTGAACAGTTCCTTTACTGTTGGATGATTTTGCATTACTTGATCAAGACTGCACACTTTTTCACTTAGACAGATTTTTTTGCTATGCTGCATGAAATGCAAAACCTATTTTAAGGCACCATTCCATCAATTTTTGCAGAATCAACTTGAAACGAGGTACATATGATCTATGGCCAAAGCCAAGTAATTGTAATGAAGAAAATTGCAAAAATATTGGAAATTGTGCAAATTATGCAACGCCATAATCATTATGCTAGCTAGCACAGGATGTAAATCTCCACCATCTTTCAAGATTAAATAATGAGATTCTGGATTCTCAAAAGGAATGGGATGTAAAGCATGTGTATCATTTTTTTTTCTGATTCGCCAATAGGGGGCGTTAAAAGGTCAAAATGTTTATATCAGCATATGGGCTTGATGGATTTCCACGAAACTTGGCACAGATGTTAATAATCACACCCAGAAGTTATGGATTTTATTTGAATTTATTAATGTGTATAAGAATGTTTATTTTTCATGTTTACATTAAGTTTGTGCAATCCATGCAACACCAAAAGTTTTAGATACAGAACATAGACATGACCAAAATGGGACCCTCTTGGCATTGAGAATTTTTTATACAATAGCCCACTAGGTGGAGCTGATATACCCCTTACCCCGAAATTCCACTATCTCCACTCCGCTCCGCCCCCGCTTTCCGCCGCCGCTCGCTTCCAAACTCAATTCACACTATACCCGCTCTACAACGGCTCCGCCCCGGTGCGGAGACCTGAGGTGCGCTAAACAGGCATGCGCGGGAATTTCGAGATCTCGCGATACAGTCCGAGCAATAAATGCGGAAGTTAGATCCAAACAAATCATTCTGTGATTAAAATAGTTTTAACACGGTCTTCAAATGTGTAAACACGTAAAAAATGTTTTGAGACATATGTGTATACATGTAATAGTCAATAGATAAAAATACCTGTGCATATGAAACAAAAAAACGGTTTTGTTTATAGATTTATTGTGAAAAAACGGAAGTTGTGCTTGCTCACTTTCCTGTTGGGCGGTTGTGATTTCTGTAGATTGACTGCGGAGGTTCTCCGGCGTCCGGCAAAAATAGGATCGATTCTATTTTTGCCGGATGGCGGAACGGCGGGCGGCGCACTGCGCCGCACGGCCACAGTAGTGGAACAGCTCTGATTGACTACAAAGGAACCGTTTTTGCTGCGGAGTTCATGCCGGAGCGGAGCGGAGTTAGTGGAATTTGGGGGTTAGGCTATGTTCACACTGCAGGCAAAAGCACATCAAATCCGCATGTTGACCTGCCTGTGACCCTTATCTGATTTATTTGTGACAGTCTAAACAGCACAGATCCGATTGTTCCTAATCCGATCCAGGTCGTTTCAATATGTAGTACTGATTGCGACACATATGCGCATTTTTTGAAAGCGGCTGCAGTCTGAACGGTCATGTCGCATTAAATCCACCTCATACGTCACTGCTCAGCGGAGGTGAGCTTCGTGTCAGGACTTTTCTGAGGAGGAGCGCTGAAGAAGAGCAGCGCTGACAGAAGGATTCAGGGGTCTGTGGGACATCCTGTCAAGTTTTGGAATTAAAAATACAAGAAAGCATGAGAGCGAGAGGTGCTGCGTCTCTCTGGTCTCGGTCTCCGTGACAGCAGGGCGGGGGGGTTCCGTGAATTAACTTAATAGCGAAACATTTTCAGGGAATACTAACTCGGGAAGACGGCGGGAATAAGGAGTAAAATGGTTTTTAAAATAGTTTCCACCCCAAAACGAGAGACTCAGGTGTGATCCTGTGGCTGAACTGTCTGTGAGGCTTTCACATCACAACTCCACCTCCCCTGGGTTTGACTGTGACTTCTTGTCTTCTGCGCATGCGGGTCGCTTTGGGGCCTTGAAGCGTTCACACTGGAGAGTTTTTGATGTCGCATTTCAGTTATAATGTGAACAGTCACACCAAAAAATCGGATTTACTCAAAAAATCGGAATTGAGCATTAAGACCTGCAGTGTGAACGTAGCCTAAGTCTTAACAAGCATCAATAACGCACGGTGCACTCGGCATGAAACAACAGTCAAACTAGACAGGATAACACCATTTTAACATTTTAAAACATAATGCAACTTACTTCTTGACTCATAAAACGCACACAGGATAATAATAAAGGTAAATCTCTGTCGTATTTCAGCAGATTGCAGCGTAGGAGCACACAGCAGAGCAACTACAGCTAGCGCTGGTGCGCCAGCGATGATGCGTTCAGGGACGCTCGGAAATACGGCAGTTTATAAAAAGACTTTCAGACAGAATCGATTCTGAACCTTTATGAAACAATTCTGAATCTTTATAAGTAAGAATCACGATTCGAATTCGAATCGATTTTTTCAGGCACCTCTAATATCCGCAATGATCCATCTTTTTTAAAGACAACGACCATCGGGCTACACCATTCCAATGAGGACGGTTCAATAACTCCCAGCTCCAACATCTCCTTGATTTCCTCCTGGAGTTTACCCACCATTTGCTGGGGAACTCGTTAAGGTCGTTGGCGGATAGGGAAGCTGTCCTTCAAACGGATGCCATGTTGGATAAGGTGCGTACGGCCTGGTGTAGCGGCAAAGAGTGAAGGGACCCTGTTGAAGACTTCCTGTAGCTGCACCCTCTGCTCTGTTGTCAAGTGTGACAGTTTTGGGGAACTATATCCCAGCAGGCCATTAGTCTCTGGCTCCCCATCCTCTCCCGGGTCAAACGACTGCACCATCAACACTTCACCACTACTAGGTAGTGGGGACTCCTTCCACTCCTTTAAGAGATTGACATGGTACGTCTGGTGCATTCTCTTCTTCTCTGGGTGGTGCACCTCATAGGTAACAGGACCCATCTTCCGGGTGACTACATAGGGACCTTGCCACTTAGCTAAAAGCTTATTGTTGGAGGAGGGAAGAAGCAGTAGGACCTTTTGGTTAGGCTGCAACTCCCGATGTCGAGCATGACGGTCTTACCAGACCTTCTGGTTCCTCTGTGCTTCTTGCAAGTTGAGTTCTGCTTCATCCCAGTATCACCCCAATTGTTCCTGCATTTCCAGGACAAACTGAATGATCCCCTTCTCCGCTGTTGCCGAGGGCGTCTCCCATTTCTTCCGGAGCAAGTCCAGTGGTCCCTGAACGTCCCACACATACAGCAACTTGAAGGGGGAGAAACCCGTTGAGGCCTGAGGAACCTCCCTATAGGCGAACATCAGAAACGGCAGCCAACGGTCCCAGTCATTCCCAGTGTCATCCACAAACTTCTGTAACATCCTCTTCAAGGTCTGATTAAACCTCTCCACCAGTCCATCAGTTTGTGGGTGGTATGGGGTGGTCTTTATAGCCTTAATGTCCAGCTGGTCACAAAAAAGGCGCATCAGTTTGGATGTAAAGTTTGTGCCCTGATCCATTATGATCTCATCGGGCATTCCTAACCGAGAGAACAGCTGCACCAAGGCTCGAAGGACTGCAGGAGCAGTGATGGTACGGAGAGGAAACGATTCTGGGAAGCGGGTGGCATAATCACACACCACTAGGATATACTGATGGCCACTACCACTCCTTGTAATTGGGCCCACAATATCCATTGCTATTCGGCGAAATGGTGTGGAAATAACAGGTAGTGGCTGCAACAACCCCCTCTCCGACCTACGGATAATGGCGGTTTTCTGACACTCCTGGCAGGTGTTGTAGTATGTGTGAATGTCCGTGTACATGTTTGACCAAAAAAACGTGGGCTGACTCGTAAGTATGTTTTATAGCGGCCTAGATGTCCTGCCCATGGTACCGTGTGTGCTAAGTGCATGATAAGAGGCCTACACCTGGAAGGAACCACTAGTCTCTTAAACCCATTCTCAATGTTATATAAAATATCTCCCTCCATAACAAACAATGGTTCAGTTCCGCAGAGTTTACTCCTATCTTTCTCGACCTTAGCAAATAAAGCTCTTAGGCTTTCATCCTCCCTTTGTAACACCGAGATGTTTTCAGGTAAATCCCATTCTAACTCAGTTTTACCAGGTTCTTCTAACCATAGCTGCTTCTCATATCGTCGTTGGTTTCTCGTTTTTCGTGGCCCTTTTGTACCCCCCTCACACAAACTGTTGTCTAAATCAGGGAGAGGTTGGACCCCCGTTTGTGCCTGGGCCCTGGTGACCACAGGACCTGAAAACTCATGTTCAGTTGTTAACCTCTTGGTGTCAGGGTTTCCCTAAACAGACTGCAACAAATCAAGTAACATTGGCACATCTCGACCCAGCAAAACATCCACAGGCAGATTTCTCACAACCCCAAAAGTTAACAAATATAGTTGATCTTCAATAATGATCGTTAGGTCCGCTTTGGGGTATGGGTGCGCATCCCCATGAACACACAAGACATCTCCTTGTCTCCCATAGTCGATCTGCCCCACAGGTACTAAGCTCTGATTTATCAGTGACATATAACTACCAGTGTCCAACAGAGCTGTCACCACATGTCCGTTAACAGTTATTTGTTTGTAATGCAGATTACTCAGTTCATTCGGAACAGTCTCCTTTTCCGGCCTGGGGGGGTAACAGGCACCCGTGACCTTAGCTTTACGCATAGGGCACACAGAAGCTTTAAGGCCCCCCTGCTGACAATAATAGCAAACAAAGTTCTTACCCGGTGGCTGCGGTGGTTGCTCATGAGATGGGTTACCTGAGCCCTGAACACTAAAACGTCCCTCTCGTATCCTGCTTGGAGGTTGTGGTGAGTGCCACAAGGGGCGCCGGTCTCGGTTCGCTTCCACCCCTACTCTACGCGCGTTGAAGAACTGCGTAGCCAGTTTCACCGCCTGCTGTCCGTCACTTGGCTCATGTTCTTTAACCCGCGTCCGTACTTCAGGAGGAAGCACCCTTAAGAATTGCTCAAGGATGATGGTCTCACCAATCTGCTCCTTATTCTGTTTTGCAGGTCGCACCCAGGGCTGATAAGGTCCTTTCAGACGACTGTAGGTCTCTGCCGGGCTCTCACCTTGAGGTACCGCGATCGCCCTAAACCGCTGTCTGTACGTCTCCGGGGAGATGTCGAACTTGGCTAATAAAGTCGCCTTCAGATCCGCTTAACGGTGAGATCTTTCCTCGTCCATCACCACGTAAGCGGACAGCGCCTTCCCGGAGAGCAACGGAACCAGGCGACACGCCCACTCAGTCTCCGGCCACTTCCACGTTTTAGCAATGCATTCAAAATGCATAAGATAATACTCAATATCCTCCCCCGTTTCATAGGGAAGGAGTTTAGGATCAGATCGTCTCTCCCATGACGCTCTAGGTCTCCCCCGACTCCTTCTGTCGTCTCTCGGGGGCGAGGGGGACGAAGACTCCGAGTCCGCCTCTGAGGGCAGGAGCGGGGCGGCCTTTGACCCAGTCTGTCTCACCCGGTCGTCCTTCGCCACCTCCGCTGTAGCAGCTCCTGTCGTGGGTCCTCTGGGCGACGACTGCACCGTTCTCGTCAGGTCCTGCAACACCTGTATCAGCGAACCCTCCTTTTCCCGTTGCGTCTCCATAAAGTCCCACAGTAAACACACCACTTCCTTCCCAGACTCCCCGAGTCCCACCGGTGGCAGCTCCGCCTCTTCGTCCACGGATATCGCAGGCTGCGTGTCCCACGACGGCGACGTTTCCGTCTTCTCCAGGTCCTTCGGCTGGGAACGCCGTCCAGGCCTCAGCCTGGCCAGACGGCCGGATTTCTTCCTCCGACCCACCATCCCACTTCTGACACCACTTGTTATGGCGTTGGGTCCCTCAACAAACCACGTCGGCACGTTGTTGCATTAAAGTGAGGTTTATAACCATATATCAATTCCAATTTTTTGAGTAAATCCGATTTTTTTGTGACTGTTCACCTTATAACTGAAATGCTACATCAAACACTCTCCAGTGTGAACGCTTCACGGCCCCAAAGCGACCTGCATGCGCAGAAGACAAGAAGTCACAGTCAGAACCAGGGGAGGTGGAGTTGTGATGTGAAAGCCTCACAGACAGTTCAGACACAGGATCACACCTGAGTCTCTTGTTTTGGGGTGGAAACTATTTTAAAAACCATTTTACTCCTTATTCCCGCCGTCTTCCCGAGTTAGTATTCCCTGAAAATGTTTTGGTATTAAGTTCATTCACGCTTATCGATACATAACTAGTGGAAGATGTCGCCAGGTGTGCACCCCTGGTTCCGTCATTCACTAATATGTTGAGGGGAAAATAATCAATGGCTTAACGAGCGCAAGATACACGTCACTAATTCTGACATGGATATGTTTGTGTTGTACAACGAGACCTCTCCCTCACAGGTGCTATATAAAAAATTTTTCTTCTTCTTCTACTACTTCAACCAAGGATCTGATTCTGGATCTGTTCATGTTAATCAGGATGAGTTTCCATCAGGAGACCATGAACAGGAAGCTGGAAAACCCAAAGTCTGAACCAAGAAAACAGAATAAATCTGACCACAAAAAGAAAAAACTCTATTCTGATCTAGAACCAGTTAGCAGGAACCAAGTCCTGATCTAGAACCAGTTAGATGTCCTATCTGATCTCAGAGCAGATCTCAGAACCTCTCCTAGATCAGGTTTGGTTTCCAGAATGCATTACCATGGTAACAAAGCAAGGTCAGAGGTGAACCAGCTTTGTGGTATTGAACCTTCAGACCTGGACCTGGAGGTCCCTCAATAAGATCCTGATCCTTCCAGTCCAGGACTGTGGTTTTAGATCACATAACTAAACCAACATATCAACGTCTCAATAAAATTGAATGATGAACCAATTGTGGTACCTGGGTTCCACCTGTGTTGGTCTAATCTCAAACTCCACATGGTTGCTGGGTGTAACAGGCGTCACATCCTGTAGAAAATTCTCCAGAGTCGACATTATATCTTGAACTTGTCGAGTTTCTTCATTGATTTCATGCCACAACTAAAAGCACAAACAGAAAAAAACTCAGGAAAAAGTGTGACTCTAAAATGATTTGAGGTTTGCTGGTTACCTGCTGCCACCGCTGCTGGATGGCACCATCGCGCACCACGTACATGTGCCTCCTAATTTGTTCCAGCAGACCATGGTACAGAACGATGGCTGAGCTGTAGTTTCCCAGTAGAGCGTATTCACGGGCCAGCTTCATGTTCTCTGTGATTTCTCTTAAACTCATGCTGCAGGTCAAACAAGTCGCTGATTATTTAAAACCATAATGTTTTACCTCAGCATGGTTTAAAATGCCCAAATGAAATTCCAGGTGTTTATTTTAAAAGAACTACATAAATATTATAAATAACTTCAAACATATATTTAGATGTATGTGTGTGTGTGTGCTCGTCTTCTCAAACCCCCAGTGAGTCATGCTCACAGATGGCTGCTCATACTGAGCCAGGATCCTCTGGAGGTTTCTTCCTGTTTAAAGGGAGTTTTCCTCTCCACTGTCGCTACATGCTTTCTTAGTATGATGATTGTTGAAAAGACATGTCACTGACTTGATGCAATCTGCTGGGTTCCTTATAGAAAACTTAACTAATTGGAATAATGAACTGAACTCAGTTGGAATGTTTACTTGGTGAAGTGCCTTGAGACAACTCTTACCGTGATTTGGTGCTATATAAAAATAAACTTAATTGAATTTAGATAAATGAGGAAAGGTATATGTAACTGATAAAAGCCCAAACCTCCTGGTCCAGGACCAGATCCAGGTTCAGGACCAGAACCAGAGTTCACTAAGGACAAAACTGATGCCGGATCGCGCGCGGGGCGGGGGGGGGCTCATGTTTAATGGAGTTTTTGACGAATAACTTATAATTGTGCCCACATTCTCAAAGTTTACACAAATTTCTCACAAGGTCCTCGCATGCTGCAGAGTTGCATCAGTGGGTTTGTAGGGACCTCTGACATTTACATACCTTTTATTGCTACAGTAATTTGTTGGAATACTTACAAAAGATCATCAATGTGATTTTTTTGCAAAATGTAAACCATTTTCTACCATGAGGTTTAGACAGTCCCTCTGCTCAGAACAAAAGGAAAATATGCCTGACAAAAATGATCAGGAAATGATTAGGGATCATCATATAATTAAGAATTACTGTGAGACTAACTCACAGAACATGAAAACATCTGAAAATGTTCCAGAGTCCTTAGGAGGGTATTGCTGTGTTCATGCTGCTCTGATGAGTTGGTTCTGATTAAACGTTTAGGAAGAGCTGGAGCAGCAGAGAGATGCAGCTTTATCTCAGCTGTTTGCTTGAATACTTTAATAAACCACTGCTAAGGTCAAAATGTTACAACTCTGCTTTAGTGCTGCAGAAATGTTACAACATTATGAAATGATCTCATCACGTGTTTGTACTCCAGCTTCCTTAAATCTTCCGCTGCCCAGATCAATATATTAGGATGACTTTGACATGAGTGAGGCTGCAGCATGCTGGTGGCCATTTCTCACCAGAAAAAAGTATTTATGTTGTTAATATTAGGTTTTAACCTTTCATTTATACAGCTACTGGTTTTAACGGAGTTAAATACTGGCGGTGGTTATGTTAAACTCTGAACTTGACTTGAAAAAAAAACACGACGAGCCTCGGGGGAAAATCTATGAAGGCTGAAAGGAGGTAAATCTGCTACAGTCCTCGACAGAAAACCGTGTTATTTAGTGGTGATTTTGTTTGATTTGACAAACTTTAAACTCAAAGCCGCTGCTCGTGAGCGCGGTGCGGTCCGGCTGCGGCGCTGTCAAAGCGTCTGTTTCCGCGATTGTGATTGGTCAATGACGACACGCTAAAACAAAGATCGTTTGTGAACAAGATGAATCCCCTATTTCCCTTGTTGACTGCTGAAACCAGAACGGCTTATTTGGCTTAAAAACGGCGATTTTGCTGAAAAGCGAAAAGTTTAGGTATGAGATTGGACAAATGAACCACTCACCCGGAAGTCCCTGCCCAACACAACGTCCTCGTTTACCCCATAGACATTGATAGACCCCTCGCGACCGCTATTGCCTATGGGCGCTGACGAGCGGTGGCGCCGCCATCTTGGATCGGTCGCGCCCCCCCTCCCTTTGCAGAGACATTGAAGTGTCAGCATGTTAAATCAACCATAACTCCTTGAATGCTGAACCGATTTTGATGCGGTTTTTTTCTCTGTAAACTTCACACATGTAGCTCTGATACAGGACACATGTTTGAGCGTTTTTAATACATAATGGGTTTGCTGTGGGTACATATGGGACTCTTATCCACTGCCTAGTGACAAAACCTATAGAAAAAAAGATCAAACACATAAAAATCAGTCAAACAATGAGAATCAAAATAATTCAAAAAGGACTATATACCAAGTGTGAGATCTGTGGTAGGTATTTATAAAAAACACACTTAATATATGAAAGAGAAGCAGAAAGTACTACTCAGCCATTTTAATAAACAATTAATATATATAATATAATTCTTATAGATAACAATTTAAATAAATGAGTGTTTCATATACATATAGTACCAATATAACTCAAAGAGAGGGTGAGAGAGACAACAACTAAAACAAAGTCTGAATGACAAGAAATCGACAAACCATCTGTCAGAACTGACTGCTTAGTGATATTCTGGTTCTGTTGTATATTTGTGTGTAGCTGAACCTATAACGCTCCACCTGTGAGAATAAAATTGTAAGGCTTGTTTTCAATACTCAGACATCAATTCTGATTACTTTACAGCCGAACAGCACACGGGCAGAAAGAGAGAGAAAAAAAGAACTAACTGCTTAATTGAGTTAATTTTATATATTTTTTTGTCTTCATTTATCTGTTACTTGTGTTGAGAATGTTTTAAAATAGTAATTGAAAGCTTTACATGAGCTAAAACCCCTGGAAGAGAACTGCTTTGTAGAACTTTTATCTGGAGCTCCCCTTCTGCAGTTCAAGAGAGGTGAGTTTGGCCACGTGGTGCAGCCTTCTCTTCAGAACCACAGACTCAACCAATGAGATCAAGTCTGACGGCCGTGGCATCCAGCATGACAGCTACACATCTGTGTTTAGTTTGGTTTTTCTGGCCCAGCCCAGCCTCATCATCCACCAATCACAGCCTCCTGTAAAGGAATAGAAACATATTTAATATATTTGCATAAGTAATTTTCAAAAATTGGACAACATTAAGATTTGCTTTGTATTGTGTGTGGAGTGGGAGGGGCAAAAATAGAGTCTCTCTGAGTTACTTGTTTTTATATGCTGAAGTGAACAAATTTTAAGTGTGTAGTGTGTGGATATTTCCACATTGTGGGGACATTTGGCTGGGCATCACAATGACAAAATACCCTAAAACATGGTTTTAGAGGTATGGTGTGAATACGCTTTTGGTTTAGGTTAGGGTTAGTGTTATGATGTTTAAATACTCACATCATCAGGCTGAGGTTAGAGTCACTGGGGAATGTTGGGAGGTCACAGACAGGCTAGGCTCTCTTTGGCTCTTCTGGATGTAGTTCTGCACTTTTCTGGTTCACACAAACAAGCATAATGTTTGACAATAATATACTGTTTATAGTACACACCTGTGGTTCTCAGTTTACGTCAGGGGGTCTCTGGTGCTGTGAAAACTCTGGGGCACCTAGACATGATTCTTAGGACGTTTATTAAAATAAATTAATTTTTGACAAATATTATCAAGACAAGGTATGTGGGGATAAGTATTACACTCTGCCTTGTGATTGATAAAAGGATATGTACATTTATGAATGCTGATGGCCTTATGATACACTTACTGTTTGAAGGAGAACCAGGAAGCTGAAGATGAAACAAACTCCATCTGACACAGCCCAGTTCTAATCATAATAAATCAGCTGCAGGAAGCCTCACACTTCTTCTTCCCATCTTTTGTGGGAAAACCTAGAAAACAAAAACATGCAATTTGCAGATTAGTGTCTACCAATATTGTACAAAGGAGGTCAATGCTATTTTCTTAATTCATCTTGTGTTATTACTACTATTCTGTTTACTTCTTTAAGATTTCTTAGAACCTTTCTTTAACCTAAAAACTGCATTTCTATTGATAATGAACTAAAACTCCTCAAAGGGTAAAACCAGAACAAAGTTCTGCACAGCAATCCTCTTTAGCATGTTAGCTAACTATTCTCCAGTCAGAGGGGAGGGTCTGAGACATGAGCTATATCTGATACCAGGAAGATTTGTTTGATTTCTACAGCAGCATTCTTGTGTCAGCTGTAACCTAAGTCAGTGTTTTGGAATAAATGATTAATAGTCTCATTTAGCCTTCATTGTCAGGGGAGCACCAGCAGTAAACATGTAGCTAACGTTAGCTAACAAGGAAGTGTTGCTGGTGGACACAAATATAGTACAACAAAGTTATATTTACAAAATACAAACAACAAAAATGCTCGAACTTACTTGTGAAAGTTATCCCCCGAGCCATGTCTCAATAGTCCGCCGATTAGAGCAAGAATAAACCGCACCGAGCTCAGGCATCATGTTTACTGCTATTGTTATTGTTCGAGTCTGCCGGAAGCCCGACCGACCTAAGATGGCGGCCGCATTTCCTGCGCCAGAGCGGCCAATAGGGGGTCTATCAA
Source organism: Aphyosemion australe (assembly GCA_006937985.1). Lineage (NCBI taxonomy): Eukaryota > Metazoa > Chordata > Actinopteri > Cyprinodontiformes > Nothobranchiidae > Aphyosemion > Aphyosemion australe. Next base: position 71,994 of record SSNS01000935.1, read on the forward strand.
TTATAATGTCTATGGTTTACCCACTGTAATCATGAGGTAGCAGCGCGAGTTAACGGATCCTAGCAGACAATTACCGGAACGCGTCCCTTCAAAATAAGAGAGTTCCCGGATCTTGTTCCGGCAAGATCCGGCTCAAATTAAGCTCTGCTCTTTACCCTAAAACTCTCCACGCTTCACACTGAGCTGCAGGCAAGCTAGCTTAGAACTCCCTTAAACTACGTCAGAGGCTAAGATTTAGAAAAAAGAGCGTTTTTAGAAGCTTTGCTGAAAAAGGCCACTTTTTACTCAATAATCTGTGCTGTTATGTATTTTTAAATGAAATGCATACAATATATGTTTAAAATAATATTTTTTGGACAGCACTTTATATGAATTAGAAAAAAAATTTAACCTGCAATTTGCTCTTTAACAACCCCCAATCCAACCCCTTAATGCTGAGTGTCAAAGCAGGCTAGCCTGGCAAGCCATCCTATATATGTGAATATATAGTCTGGCCACGACCCATTGCTGGCTCTCAGTCGTGGGGCGGGATCTACGGTTGTCTTTCAAACTGTCTGCACGCAGTTGAATAGCGCTAGGACCAGTCAGAGTAACGAACGTTACGTAATCAACGCAACGGATGCCTTGCACTACTTTGATAAAAATAGGAAGCAGGGTTTTTCCTGCGTTCAAATTTGCGTGGCGGCCGCCTCCAGCTAATTTTGTGCCGCCCCAGCCTGATTTCACTCTGCCCCCAGCTGGATGTTATTTTAACTGCAGTTGCAGCATTGCGCCACTACAGCGGCGCTGCATCCGGAAAATGCTAAAACAGCTGGAGAAAAAGATTAAAATAGCTTTCCCTGCTAGTTGGTTCTATTGACCTGATTCGACCGGAGGGTAGGGTGACCAGTTGTTCGGCTTTGTGCAGGACTCCCGCACAAACTTTTCACTCGTCCCGCAAATTAAGACTCTGTTCCGCAACACTGACAGTCTCCCGTTTCGAGTTTAAATCTTGCATAAACTGTGGAGAAACCCGTGGCTGTCAAAACAGGAGGCGGGGCTTTAACGCAGGTGCGCTCACGAACCATCCGAAAAAAAGAAACGTCCATGAGCACGGCAGGTGCAGGTGAGATGAGCAAGCGTGGTGGAGAAGGTGCTGTTAGAATAAAGACTTGTGGCTGTTCAGAGACACTCTGACAGAGTCTTTGTGATGTTTCTCAGGATCATTTCTCCGTGTCAGGGCGACGAGTCCGATATGAAATGCAAACGTTACTATCCAATAACTCCAAACAAAATGATGAAGCTAAGCCTAATTTATACTACTAAGCATTAGCCTCGATAGTAGTCATGTCCCCTTCATTTCCCCTTCAGAACCTCCTCATCGTGCTCAAACAAGCAACAGCCAAGCATGAGTGCTCCCCCCGCCTGCGGCTGGGCTGAGGTCCGCCTCCCAGACTATCCAAGAGCCTTTTAGATAAGACACACCGTTCCGGCAAATCAGCGTAATATTACCTCAACCGTGTGTCTTATAAACGCACATTAAGCCTATTGGCGCAATAGCGGGTGGTGTCATGATCACTTGATGAATTAATGCCGAGCTCTGGCACTATATTGAAAATGAAAGTAAACACGGGCTTAAGTTTCTTTTTGTTAACAGAACCAGCTGAGATGATAAACTGGAGCGATGCAGAGCACCGGGAGCTTTTAGAGCTGCCTGCAGCTCAGATCATCTGACAGACATCTGACAGCTCACAGGGACACCGCATCGCCGCCACCGCTCACCGATCCACGTGATCTGAGACACCGCCTTCTCCCGAAACTCCCAACTCATTGTTCCCTGCTATGCTTCGCTCAGGGGAGCTGACACTAATATATCCCTCCACTGCATACTGTAACCCTTTTTGCCTCAATCTGGATGATATTGAGGAGGAATTGCTCCAAAAAATGTCACTGACACGCATCTGTCTACTTCTTTCCATTGCGGAAATCTGCGGAGCTGCAGTATTTGATCCACTTATTGTCGGACTTGTCAACAGTAACTAAGGGAGCGGGGCTCGGCGAAAGGTCAATTGTTCAGGTTCATGCTAACACCCAAAGATGATAACACAGATGAGGTGCTGGGGTTGTGTTGTCTCAAGCTAACATCACAGAAATGCTGAGAGGATTTAATTTGATGAGTCAGAAGTCAGAATTCTAAGATTAGATCTGACTTTTCTCAGAGTTTAAAGTCAGTGATGTTTTTTTTTCTCTTCCCTAAGGATTTACTATTAGATATTTGTTGACATTTTAGAATAAATATCATTTTGTTTCTAAATTATGAAGAAAATTTGCAAAAGAGTATGGTTATTTTTAAATGGGATTTTGATAGCAGTGGAAAATTTATTTAAAATAAACACAAATGGATTTAAGTATTACTGGTACTTTGTCGTGGAAATTCAGATCAATTATTCAATGAAAAATCTGAAAAGTTGCTTAAACCTGAAATTTTTATTGTATTTTATTTACATTTTTAAAAATTAGCTGATGGTTTAAAATCCTTTTAGCTAAAGTTACTCAGAGCCACTGTAGAAGGTCCAAAGAGCCTGAGCCTGTGGTAACTTAGAGGAACTGTGAAATAGTCTGAAAGCTTTTGCTGTTCAAGTTGAATTCAAACAGACATGAAATATATGATGATAACAGTAATAATTTTATGTACACTGCTCACAAAAATTAAAGGAACACTTTAAAGAAACACATTAGATACATCAGATCTCAATAAGAAGTTGGATATCTATACAAATAACGACAGGGCAATGTCTTAGGAACAAAAGGATGCCAAGTCTTTTAATGGAAATAAAAGTTTTCAGCCTACAGAGGGCTCAATTAGCCTTTTGCCGGCCCCGCCCCCAGAACGGCTATTGTCCAATCACACATCATAGCAACCGTTACTATCCGACAACTCCAAACAAAATGATGAAGCTAAGCCTAATTTACTACTAAGCATTAGCCTCGATAGTAGTCGTGTCTCCTTCGTTTCCCTTCAGAACCTCCTCATCGAGCTCAACCAGCAAGCCAGCAAACATGAGTGCTCCCCCCACCCGCAGCTGGGCGGAGGTCCGCCTCCCAGACTATCCAAGACCCTTTTAGATAAGACACACCGTACAGCTGCAAATCAGCGTAATATTACCTCAACCGTGTGTCTTATAAACGCACATTAAGCCTTGGCGCAACAGCGGGTGGTGTCATGATCACGTGATGAATTAATGCCGAGCTCCGGCCGGGAACTAAAAATGAAAGTAAACACGGGCTTAAAAAGTTACATTTTATTAACAGACTCAGCTGAGATGATCAACTGAGCGATGAGAGCGCTGGGAGCTTTTCTCCGTTAGAGCTGCCTGCAGCTCAGATCATTTGACAGCTGACATCTGACAGCTCACAGGGACACCGCATCGCCGCCCACTGCTCCTCGGATCCACGCGTCCCCGGACGCCAGACCTTCTCCCAAACTCCTTGTTCCCTGCTATGCTTCGCTCAGCGGAGCAGACACCAATATGTCCCTCCACTGCATCCTGTAACCCATTTTGCCTCAATCTGGATGAAATTGAGGAGGAATTGCTCCAAAAAATGTCGCTGACACGCATCTGTCTACTTCTTTCCATCATGGAAATCTGCGAAGCTGCAGTATTTGATCCACTTATTGTCGGAGTTGGCAACAGTAACTAAGGGGGGCGGGGCTCGGCAAAAGGCTAATTGTGTAGACACCCTAAAATCAGAGTGAAATGAAGATGTGGCAGGCTAGTCCATTATTTCAAAAACTTAATTTCCTCAACTCAAAATGCTTTTCACTATCTTGTGTGGCCCCCACGAACTTGTGTGCACGCTTGACAATGTCGGGGCATGCTCCTAATGAGACAACGGATGGTCTCTTGTGGCATTTCCTCCCAGATCTGTGTGAGTGCATCCCTGAGCTCTTGTACAGTCTGAGGAGCAACCTGGCGCCGCCTAATGGACCGAAACTTAATGTCCCACAGATGTTCTATTGGGTTTAAGACAGGGGATCGTGAAGGCCATTCAATTGTTTCAATAGGGTATTCTACAGTTGACGTCACCACGCAAATGATTCTGGGAAGGGTCATACTCATAAGCCGCATTAACAATAGAAAATATACAGTTTCAGAGCGTTTTGACATCGATATGAAGGCATAAAATGGAGGAAGTTGTTTTGATGGAGAAAAACATACCAGAGAGCTTTTCTTGATGGCGACCCTGCTAATTATCGATCACCAGAACTGAAGCGCTAGCTCAAATGAAAGTGAAAGTAAAAACTAACCCCCGCTAGCAGCGCTGTTGTTTTAAACGCCATTATTCCCATCACGGCTCCTTCTTGAATAATATAAAAATAAGTTCATTACTCACAGTGCTCAAGTAACATTTTCTCAAGGTAGTTTTTTAATTGTCAGGTTATCATTTGTGTCCCTACTTTTTATATTCCACTCACCTCTGGTCAAAAGCCTTTTTCGTGGACGTTTGGGTGGACATGCTGTTTGGCCCAGACGTTCAGCTGGACCGCTGCCTCCTTGTTAACTCTCCTCCGTTAACACCGCTCCCTCTAACTCTCCGTCAACAACGCTGCCTCCACTCTCCGTTAACAACGCTGCGTCCTGCATTAATTCTCCTCCGCTGCTCCTCCTGGATATCCCCACGACTGAGAGCGTCGTTACGACCGGCGGCTGGTCATTCTCGGATGTAGGACTTTCCCCTTCAGGAAGATGTAAGTAACAAATATAAGTGCTTTTCTTGATCTGCTCCACACAGTAAAAATCCGCCGGTCCAACTTAAAAACTACCACAGCTTTGCTTCTTCTGTCTTTAGCTTAGCCCGTGTAACTTTCCAGCTGTTTCACGTGGTGTCGGCCTGAAACTGGCGTCTCCGGGTCTGCAGCGTTATACTATTGACTTTATCGGCTTTGGAAAAGGGATAAAAAGTCCTTTCCAGCATCCGATCTGGGCGTCTAGAGTCCGATTAGCACCTCCCCCAGCAGCAGCGTTAAGTTCCTTGCTGTTTGAAAATCTTTAGGAGACAAAAAAATAACTAGTCAGATCGGAGCAACTCAGACCCATAGGAATCCATTATAACTGCTAGCTTACTTGTATGACCCTCCGCCCCAGAGTGCTTTGCGACAATCTATTTTTAGCTACTGTAGAAAGCTCAGGGTTTCCCCCAGCGCTATTTTAGCCTGGCGGGCCGCCAGGCTTTGCGTGCCCCCCCGCCACGCTTTGCGTCACTTATTTATTTATTTTAAAGTTTTTTTAATGCACCAAACTAACATTTAAAATGTTAAATTTAGGGCTGAAACAAATACTCGAATGTTTCGATTAAAAAAATTCCTCAAATCATTATTATTTACTGATTCGAGGCGTTGTTAAATGCGTAACGCAGCCGGACTCTAATTTACACGGACACATTTTACTGGAGCACAACGTTGGATATCACCGGTGATCGCGACAGCATGGAGGACAATGGAGAAAACAATAAAGGCAAAAGGCAAAAGGCAAAGGCGGTCCAAAGTTTGGAACCATTTTAAACTCAGAAGAAGAGAAAACACGGTCGAGTGTCTCCACTGTTAAACGGAGTTGTCTTACCATAACAGCACAACTTTATGCTTGAACAGGAAACCGCTTCAGCCAGCCGAATCCACGACCAGGTAGGCTAATGCTAATACCATAGACATAGTTAATACGTAGCACGCACGCTAACTTTCGCGGCACGTAGGGACCGGAAAAAAACAAGTTAATCGTGTTCACGTTAAACTAAGACTGAATAAACTCTACAACTGAAAGAAAAATCACCATCATCCTGTTTATGTAGATGGCTGCAGCTGCAGTGGTGTGGAGCAGGGACGCAGCTAATACCTGGAGTCATTACTGCGGCTCAGTGTGTCGCTGCACATATGGCAGGCCGTTATAGCATGTAATTTACTAACATATCTATCTTTGAATATAATTTTAGGTTGAATTATTGCCAATCTGTGTATATTTAGAAAAATATGACACATTGTTACTAGTAGAAATTAGTAACATTTCTACTTGAAGTTTGATTCTGAAACACAAACTCAGAATTTTTTTCCTCCGTTTTGAAAGGTCGTCAAATAGAATATTTGATTGACAGAGGATTAGATGAATATTAGAATACTAAAATATTAAATAGCTGTAGCCCTTGTTAATGCAGGAGATAGGTGTAGGAAACTATTTTTATGTTCAGCCTGCATGAAAAACTCAGTGATCGATTATAATCAGAAATAATCATAAAAAAAAGTTTGTTCAGTGAGGCACACCTTTAAAATGAATATAGGGGTCTTTAACCTGCAAGTCTGACTTTAACAGCATCTGGTGATACAAAAGCACAATAGCAACATCTTATGATGGATAAGTGAACAGGGTGAGAGGGCAGGTGTATTTTTCATTATCTGAATTGTATATTTTTTGTGTCTGGTAAAACCATATTTCAAGATTGTGCCTTTTTGTAAGACAAATACGTATTGTTAATAAATGGTTTATAACACCACATCATACAGTCATACTTTTAAACTTCCTGACAACTTTTTTTTTTTTTTACAAAAACACCGTGGGTCGCCCGTGAGCTTGTCTACCACCGGGCTTTGCGAGTTTTCTGGGGGAAACCCTGAAAGCTCTATTCCTTCATCCTCCAGGTACTGCCTGCATACTCTTGCCACATGAGACCGGGCATTGTCGTGCATTAGGAGAAAACCAGGACCTACTGCATCAGCGTAGGCTCTGACAAAGGGTTCAAGGATTTCATCTCAATACCTTATGGCAGTCAGAGCCCCATTTTCTAGGCAGTAGAGGTCTGTGCGTCCCTCCATGGATATGCCTCCCCAGACCATCACTGACCCACCACCAAACCTGTCATGTTGAACGACGTTGCAGGCAGCATAATGTTCTCCTTGTCTTCTCCAGACTCTTTCACATCTATCACAGGTGCTCAGGGTGAACCTGCTCTCGTCTGTAAAACGTACAGGGCGCCAGTGGCGGACTTGCCAATTCTGGTGTTCTTGAGCAAATGCCAGTCGAGCTCTACGGTGCTGGGCAGTGAGCACAGGGCCCACTACAGGACGTCGGGCCCTCAGGCCATCTTCATGAAGTCTGTTCCTGATTGTTTGGGTAGAGACATTCACACCAGTGGCCCTCTGGAGGTCATTCTGTAGGGCACAAGCAGTGCTCAGCCTGTTCCGCCTTGCACAAAGGAGCAGGTATCGGTCCTGCTGATGGGTTGTGGACCTTCTACGGCCCTGTCCAGCTCTCAGAGAATAACCGCCAGTCTCCTGAACTCTCCTCCATGTTCTGGAGATTGTGCTGGGAGACACATTAAACCTTCTTGCTACAGCACGTGTGGATGTGCCATCCTGGAGAAGTTGGACAACCTGTGCAACTTCTGTAGGGTTAAGCAATCACCTCATACTGCCAGTAGAGATAATTACTCAAGCCAAAACTTAGCCTGGCAAGCCATCCTATATATGTGAATATATAGTCTGGCCACGAACCATTGACGGCTCTCAGTCGTGAGGCGGGATCTACGGTTGTCTTTCAAAATGTCAGCACGCAATTGGATAGCGCTAGGACCAATCAGAGTAACGAACAACGTGACATAATCACAGCGATGAAAAAGCGGGACCCACTAATGGCGTCAATGATTTCTGTCGTTTTTGTATGAAAAACATGTGAATATCAGGTGTACTGGGACATTGCACTACTTTGTTTGATAAAAATAAGAAGCCGCTAAGTATAGCCGACAGACTTACGCACGTTGGAGTCTAAATAATCCAATGTTGATGACAAAGCCGTTTCAAAAGAACGTGGCTCCGGCGCTGCCGCCATGTTGCTTGGGTTCGCGGCCGCAGCGCTGATGTCATCGGCTACTCCCGCTCTGTGATTGGCCCACAATATAGAGCGCTGTGATTGGCCCAACCAAAACTATAGCGAGTTGTGATTGGATAGACACAGCAGTGGTTTGGGCTGCGAGGGTTCCAATGAAGCGTGCCTAGACCAAACTCTGCAAAGCAAGAATTTGGTCTAGTTCACTAGGCAAACCAAAACTAGCATGAGTGGAAAACCAGCCAAAAAAGATCAAGAGGGAGAAACTTGAAATGACCTCCACATGTTAAACCAGTCCTGTTTTGAGGGTTTGTAATTGTTGCCACTTTAGTGCACCTGTCATTAACTCCATGAACAACAATACAGCTGAAAGTGATTTGTTGATGACAAAGCCGTTTCATACGAACGTGGTTCCTGCGCCGCCGCCATGTTGTTTGTGTTCGCGGCCGCAGCTCTGATGTCATCGGATACTCCCGCTCTGTGATAGGCCCACAATAGTGTTGTCAAAAGAACCGGTTCTTTGGTACCAACCCGGTACTACAAAAATGTAAACGTCACGGTACCAAGATTTTGTAGGCACCGGTAGTACCGAGGACACGTCTAAACCCGGATCCTTGATGCGCATGATTCGCGCATTCACTGGGCACGTGCAGTCGCTTCTAAAGCAACACCGCAGAACGCAGAGTAACGGCGAGCGGTGGACCAGCTGATGTGGTAAATAAAGTTCATTCACGGAGACCCCCTGCCCCAACGGAGACCCCCGCCCCGCTGTCATGGAGAACCCCCGCCCCGACGGAGATCCCCCCTCCCCCCGCCCCGCTGTCACGGAGAACCCCCGCCCCGACGGA
>SSNS01000935.1:81816-96836 GCA_006937985.1 Aphyosemion australe
ACCCCGCCGTCACGGAGACCGACAGGAGAGACGCTTCGCTCCAGCAGCACCTCCCGTTCTCATGCTTGTATTTTTAATTCCAAAACTTGACAGGATGTCCCACAGACCCCTTAATCTCTGTCAGCGCTTGTCATCAGGAACGTCCTGACACGACGCTCACCTCCGCTGATCAGTGACGTAGGAGGTGAATTTAATGCGACATGACCGTTCAGACTAGTCGCTTTCAAAAAATTTGCATGTGTCAAAATCAGTACTACATAGAGTGCGGTGTGAATACACCATCGTCTTTATTAACTATTTAAATCTCCTATACGTTTAATTAGGGTAACAAACAAACAAACAGGATGACATAAAGGCGTTGACTGCTCACAGACCGGAGTTTTTCTTTTTTTAATGATTGTAATGTGTATCCAAAAGATGAACAACAATGTATGGCTCAGTCAGTGTTTATGTCCTGAAAATCAGTTTGTCAATAAAGCTGTTCTAACTAGAGGTTCTAGTCTGGATAACTAGCAGGTTTACAAAAATATATGAACAAAAACACATTTTGATTAAATAAAAGTGCATTAAAAACATGTTATGATAGTAGTAATATAGTAATTCAATTAATTTTTCTAATATACAGCACTGATTCACAAAAGATGTCATCTCAAAGCACTTTACAGGAAAATTAATGTTTTTATTGGTAAATTTAGTCTAAATTAAATTTTTGTTTGGTACCGATATTGGTACCGAGAACCGTGGATTTTCACTGGTACCGGTACTGAATACTGAAATTTTGGTACCGTGACATCACTAGCCCACAATATATAGCGCTGTGATTGGCCCAACCAAAATTATAGCAAGCTGTGATTGGACAGCCGCAGCAGTGGATCGGGCTGCAAGGGTTCCAATGAAGCATGCCTAGACCAAACTTTGCAAGGCACGAATTTGGTCTAGTTCACTAGGCTAAAAGCAGGAGGCATTGGGTCCCACTTTTTTAAAGTCTTTGGTACGACCGACCGTGGATTTGAACCCACAATCTTCCAGTCTCAGGGAAGACACTCGTACCACTAGGCCACTGAGCTGGTATCTGACTTGTAGTGTTAGTTGTATTTATGGATATAAATACAGTTTTCACAGTGCATCGCTTTTTGTTTATGTTATAGCTTTATTCCAAAATAGATTCAAATCATTTTATCCTCTAAATTCTACACACTATTTTTGCAAAATAAAAATTAAATAACTGCTTAAAGAATTTAAAATTAAATGAGAAGCTAAGCCCCTACTTGGGAATAAAAATACATAAAACCTAAAATCTATACAAATATAATTCCGAAGAACTGGATACTGACAGATGGTCCTCGTATCCACCGTAGAGCTGAGGAAAATAATCTAATAATGAATGCATCGAGATGCGGACATAAACGATTATGTTGATGAAGCATGTCATAATCGATTATAGTGGAATGCAGTTTTGTTTTTTAACCGCAGCACCGGTGTCACGTCCATTTACCACTCATTCTTTTTAAATACTGCTTTGTTTTCCACTTCATCAATTGGCGGGACAAGTCACATCCAGTACAGCACGGCTGTAGCAACGCTACATAAAGTCACGTGGTACGCAAATGCAAGCAAATAGCTGGCATAGGAGAACAGAAAATTATTTTATTTTGTTAGTTTACATGCGTCTAATCTTCACACCTGCAAACTCAGAGGGTGTGAAAAATGTGACAACTAAAATCATCCACCCCAAAAGGGTTTAGCTCGTATGTATCTGAAGCAACAACCCCAGCACCATGTCTGTGAAAGAATCTTCTTTGGGTTGTAGCATGAACCATCCCAGATGTAAAACTGAGCGCTATCGCAGATCCTTCATCCCCTCTGCTGTAAGAGTGTATAACTGTTCAGTTTAAGCTGTGCTGGTATCATCCTGGTACACAATAACACCAATGCAATATTCATGTGTTCTATACTTGTGCAATACCGGATTCAGATTGTTGTCTGTGTCTCTTACAGTATGCTGCATAGTGCTGGTACCAAGTTTGTTTTTATCTTTTATTTGTGTTTTTTTTAGTGATCTAAGATTACAATACTAGATTACTGCCTATAGATGTATCCTTGTTTTTTTTTTATCTTCTTCTAATTACCTTTTGAGTGATGGTGCTGCTGTGACAAGTGAATTTCCCCACTGAGGGATCAATAAAGTTTATTCTATTCTTCTATTCTATTCTAATTACTGGGAAACCTGCTTCTGACCAACACTTAAACTCAACTCCCCCCCAAAAAAAGAAACATCAGTAAAGGCTAAAAGGAGACAAACCAGCTAAAGTTCTTGACAGAAAACCGTGGTGTTTAGAGGGGATTTTGTTTGATTTGACGAACTTGTTTTTGATGAAAAAGAAAAGCAAATATATCACATCTTCTATTTATCGATGAAAACAAATCCATATGAAAACATTTTGATGCATTGAGATATCGTCATCATGAGACTATTCAAGATTCACACCTCTAATGGGCAGCAGTAGCTCAGGAGGTAGAGCAGGTTGTCCAGTAATCCAAAGGTTGTAGTTTCTATTTCAGCTCCCAGCAGAGAATGCTGCTGTTGTGTCCTTGGGCAAGACACACCATCCTTTTTTGTAAAGGGCATATTTTCTGGCGAGATCACACGCAATATTTCGGCTGTGCCGGACGCGCGCAGGACTGAGGGGAGCGTTGGTTGGTGGAAGGAAGCAGGAAGCAGCTTCAGCATCTTGCTCCAAAATAACAAAAGTTATAACTGAACCCGACCTGGCAGTGACCTACAGGATCCACCAGTACGAGGTCTCGCCTCGCCTCATGCGTAATGGCTTCCTCACTTGTTGAGTTTTTTTTTCAGTGAAGCGCCGTAAACCGGAAAATGATGGGACATTGGCATTGGAGATCTGTAAACAGTCTAGATGGGACAAAGCAAGCTAAACAGCCTGGCATCGGCTCATCATGCTGTTGTGAAGATCGAATACACAAACCGAGTGGACTTTTTTCCCCCGTAACACAGATCAGCAACGGTAAGACATAATTTATGCGTTTCATGTTCTGAAATGAGCTTTGTTGTGCTGGTTTGTTTGCTGCTGGCCTCATATTTGGTTATATCTGGCCTTTGTGACGACATATAGGCCAGAGCTCAAGTTCTCGTTTTGGAGTGCGCGTGCTCGTGGGGTGCATGTGAGCTGGTTGAAGAAGGCAAGATTAAACAAACGCGTCAATGTTAAATATCGGCTTCTCGGCCAGTGAAAAATCATTAGGAAGCCATTATAGACATTTTTTCAAGTGGAAAAGTGAAAATTTCAGGTGATGACTCCTTTAAAACATGTGAAAAGTGTGTTACAGTAATCTAGACGGGAGGAGATAAAGGCGTGGAGAACCATTTCAAGTTCATGTTTTGACACCAACCTTCGCAGTTTGGAGATATTTCTCAAGTGATAAAAACAGTTTCTGACCAGTGTTTTTGAGTGACATTCAAGAGACAGTGATTGGTCAAAGACACCCAAATTCCTCAAGTTTGACTTGATGGCAGAAGCTAAATGACCAAGTTGTTGACTAATCAGAGGAGCCATGCTCTCAGGGGCAACGATCAGACATTCAGTCTTTTCAGAGTTTAACTGAAGGAAGTTATCTTCTAGCCAGCTAGTGATCGCTGATAGGCACTCTAGTAGTTCAGCCAGTTTAGGGTTAGAGTTTGCTTAAAGGAGCAGTACAGCTGAATGTCATCTGCATATAGGTGATAGGAGACATCATGAAAAGCATCAATTATCTGTCCAAGAGGGTGTATGTATAATAAAAACAGGAGTGGCCCTAAAATAGATCCTTGGGGTACCCCACAGAACAAATTGGTGGAATCTGACATGATTTGGTTTATACAGACACTAGATTCTGTTAGAAAGGTACAATCTGAACCAGTCTAGAACAGTTCCAGAGATCCCCACCGAGTCACGAAGTCTGTTAATTAAGGTGCTGTGATCAACAGTGTCAAAAGCTGCAGAAAGATCCAATGTATTGCTTCCTCGTCTTTTCCACGTGTGACAGCAATTTCTCTCCGTGAATTAACATTATTTTGATCACGGTGATCGTTATGAGCTGAATCATAGAGATGTTTGTATTTACGAACCTCCTCCACTACGAGCTCTTGCCAGTCCGCTATGTTTTTACGCACGTGACCATACGCGTGGTTAGAAAATTTCCTAGGTGCGCAGTGCGAAAACTTTGGGCCACGTGGAGGACACGCGGAGGGGCGTGGTTGCTAAAATGACATAATTTGACCTTGCGGAGCTGTGCGGATCTCGCCGATGCATCAAGAATAAACCAACCTTACCTCACGCGTGAAGCTTGGTTTATGCTTGATGCATGTACATTCTGCGTGGAAATGAGACACGTGGATGGAACGTGTGTCGAAACTTGCAGCGTTTATGGTTCCTTCCTACCTTATGCTAGCCTAGTGAACTAGACCAAATTCTTGCTTTGCAAAGTTTGGTCAAGGCACGCTTCATTGGAATCCTCGCAGCCACTGCTGTGGCTATCCAATCACAGCTCGCTATAGTTTTGGTTGGGCCAATCACAGCGCTCTATATTGTGGGCCAATCACAGAGCGGGAGTAGCCGATGACATCAGAGCTGCGGCCGCGAACACAAACAACATGGCGGCGGCGCAGGAACCACGTTCGTTTGAAACGGCTTTGTCATCAACATTGGATTATTTAGACTCCAACGTGCGTAAGTCTGTCGGATATACTTAGCGGCTTCTTATTTTTATCAAACAAAGTAGTGCAATGTCCCAGTACACCTGATATTTACATGTTTTTCATACAAAAACGACAGATATCATTCATGTTAGACACCATTGCGGCCTTCTTCTTTTCCATCGCTGTGATTATGTCACGTTGTTTGTTGCTCTGATTTGTCCTAGCGCTATCCAATTGCGTGCAGACAGTTTGAAAGACAACCGTAGATCCCGCCTCATGACTGAGAGCCGTCAATGGTTTGTGGCCAGACTATATATTCAGATATATAGGATGGCTTGCCAGGCTAACCTTCTGCGGCTTGTTACCGCTGTGAGCCAATATTCTCCCAGACTGTAGGGAGCGGCATGGGGCTCTACGTCATTCATACAACACTACACCATAGTAGAAGTAGAAATCACTGATATTTTACATTTTTTTTACTGCTTCCTCGTCTTTTCCGAGTGTGACAGCAATTTCTCTCCAAGAATTATTAATAATAATATTTTGATCATACCATACCAGTTTATTTCTAGAGCACATTTAAAAACACAGCATGACAGCTGACCAAAGTGCTGAGACAAAGACAAAAGTAAAACAGTGAGTCAGATAACAACGCTGCGGCGTTCTGGACTACCTGTAGGCGACTCAAAGCTGAAGCAGGGACACCAAAGAGGATAGAATTTGCATAATCTAAACGGGAGGTAATAAAAGCATGTATAACAGATTCCAAGCGCGGCCGCTTCAGGATCGGTTTTAGACGAACTAAGCGACGCAGCTGGAAGAAACAGGACTTAACCACAGCATTAATATGGGGAACCAATGAGAGACCTGCATCCAGTTTGACCCCAAGGCTGGTCACACACTCTTTAGGGCTGAACATGAGAACAGAAGGGACAGAAAAAGAGTGAGTGACTACGGGGATCCATAAGAATAACTTCTGACTTAAGCTCATTTAGTTTCAGAAAGTTATCAGCTAACCAACCCCTCACCTCAGCTAAGCATGTGTCAAGGAGAGAGAGGGCTTTCGAGTCATTCAAGGTCAGGTAAATCTGACAATCATCAGCATAAATATGGTACCCCAAGCCATATTTCTCCAGGATTTTACCCAAGAGGAGGATATAAATTGAAAAGAGAAGAGGCCCAAGAACAGAACCTTGCGGTACTCCCCAAGGGAGTGAGAGACATGGAGATGAGTAGCCATTAATCTGGACCCTGAAAGTTCTGTCAGATAAGAGTGGAACCACTCTAACGCAGTGCCACTAATACCTACCCACGACTCAAGCCTATCTAACAAGATAAGATGGTCAACGGTGTCGAAGGCAGCAGAAAGATCTAGTAGAAAAAGCAGAACAACAGACCCAGAATCAGAAGCCACCAGGATATCGTTCATTACTCGCAGTAGAGCCGATTCAGTGCTGTGAAGCGGCCTAAAGCCAGACTGAAACACATCAAGGAGAGAATGACTCTCAGTAGCCCTTTTTATAAGACACACCGTGCAGGCAAATCAGCGCAATATTACCGCAACATGTGAACGCGCCATGACGGTATCACGCTCCAGGAATTTTGCGGCATCCGTGCCGCCACGCTTGATAGTAATATTGCGGTGATATTGCCGCTTCGCCGGTCTTATAAATGCACATTAAGCATTGGCGCAACAGAGGAAGGTGTCATGACCATGTGATGAATTAATGCTGCGCTCCAGCCGGGAACTATATTAAAAATGAAAGTAAACACACGCTTAAGTTTCACGTTTGTAAACAGAATCAGCTGAGATGATTAACTGGACCGATGCACAGCTCCAGGAGCTTCTCTCTGTTAGATCTGCAGCTGAGCTGTTATTTGCATGTGAACGATCTTCTCAAGGACCTTAGATAAGGAAGGCACCTTAGAGATGGGGCGAAAGTTTGCATAATTGGCATGATCTAACCCAGGCTTCTTTAAAATCAGTTCCACAACTGCTTTTTTAAACAATGAAAATTGTCCAGTAGCTAGGCTAGAGTTGAAGATGTTCAAAATGGCAGGGCCCACAGTAGTGAAGATGTCACACAGCAACTTTGGGGGAAGAGAATCGTCAGGAGAGCCTACTGGTTTCATAGAAGTAATCAGATTCTCCAGATCTTTAAGTAATATGGGGGCAAAGCTGGAAAATGTGGGAGGAGCCATAGCAGGTAGAAACTGAAAATAAAAAAGAACACACAGCTACTCAGACTATCAATACTTTTCCTGGATTTGTTTCTCCTTGGCGGTTCTCTAATGAATAGTTTAGATAACTCGAAATTATTTGAAAAATATAATTAATGAAAATTTATTTTCTTACAATATATTGTTTGCACTTTACAACATACTTTTTTTCCATTCTTGTCTGGTAAGTTATTTTTATTTTAGTCTTTCTTAACTTCGTTCTCTCTGTAACTTCCCACCAAGCAAAATTCATCAGTCCACAAGCCAAACAGCTATGAAAAGAACGTAATCTCTTGCGAGATTACGTGGCTTCAGGTGAAGTGGGTGTCTGGTTTAGATGTAACTTGACTTTAAACCTTAAACCAGAGGCTTTAGGTCCCTCCCGCAGCCCCCGCGCCGCCCCTCCCCCTCCCCCGCGCCGCCCATGCATCACAAAAGAACCGGGGCTTTTGAAAAAACAACCTGGGCTTAAGCCCCCTAAGCCCCGCCCCCGCTCCGCCACTGCTATGATGCAAACACTTTACAAAAAAGCATAATTTTAAGGTGTAAAATTTGCAGAATGTTGCTTTAATGCAGAATATTTTAGTCTTGGTTTGAAACGTTTAAGTATTGTAGTTTTAAAATTAGAGCTGAGTAAAGAGACTCAAGACTTAGAAAAATTATTTGGAATTGCCCTTTTCCGAGTCGGAAGCAGCTAGAAATGAAAACTACGATGGTTGAAAAAAATAAATTGTTTCTTAAATACATTTTGTTTAACAATATTTGAAAAACATTGTGTTGAAAACAACGTGGAATAAAAGTAAAACGAATGAACGAAAAATAATTTAGTTGTAACTAGTTAATGTTTGGTTTTAACAAAAACAAAACAAAACTGAGATACCGCAGTTGACATAGGAAATAGCGCCCCCTTCAGTTCCGGAAAGCAATGGCACCTTTTCCATATATGGTATGGTTGTGCCCTGTGCCCACTTTCCACCCCGTGCTACAAGCTTCAGCCAAGACCTTCTCGACGCGTCAAGCATAAACCAATCTTTAGTGACTCAAACGTGCTCTTAGCAGAGCAATGCTACTGGGAACTAATGAGCTTCCAGCCCAGAGCAGGTAAGGAAACATTTTTATTAAGAAACTGGCTGTTATTTCCACAATTTTAATGATAAGCTAGATATATTACTAATGAAGTTGGTTTGCTAAAAGTAACAAATAATAATAAAAGTAAAAGTTTGCTGCCTCTTGGCCAGGACTCCCTTGAAAATGAGGTTTTTAATCTCAATGGGACCTTCCTGGTTAAATAAAGAATAAATAAAATAAACTAAACAAGGATGAGGAAGTTGGGATTGTGACTCGTGATCCAGGAGTCTGTAAAGTGATTCTCGAGTTTTGAACGATTCGTTCATGACTCGCACATCACTATTGGGAATGGGCCAAAGTTTGTTCCTACACTCAGCCAAGGCCGTATCTATCATTGAGGACACCGAGGTCGGGACCTCGGTATTTTTCTGCAGAATATATTTTTTTAAACGATCTCAAACAGCCATGACGGGGGAGGTGCTACAACGCCAGGCAGCCGAACTTAATGTTTATGATCATAGCCGCGGGAACATATTTTCAGCAGGGGGTGCTGAAAAAAAAAAAAGCTCAGCTGCGCTCAACTGCAACCTACGTGTACTATACGCATTGATATGAGTCTCATTATTGGAAAGAAGACACCCTCCAACAGTCTTGAAGCACTGCTTAAAAACCTATGTCTCCCGTCTGCAGTTGACCAATGAAAACACACCTTTGGGACACTGCAGCAGCAAGACTCCGCCTCTCTGAGTTTCCGTTTCAATTTATGCTTAAAATGCGGATTATAAACTACACCCAGTTTTTATTTTTGTTAATAGCACAAATAAAACCGGAGTTATACTAAAATAATTAAACTAAGAATGGGTTCAGTAGCGTTTTGTTACTGAGGGACAGAGGATGGGTGTTGCGTCATCTGACAGCAGGTGTAAAAAAGGGCTGATGCGCTGTCACGGAGCGGAGAAAACACTGAGACAGACATTTACGGCAAAACTTTAGATATTGGAGCGATCTGTGACAGATAGTTACTTCTCTGTAGTTTAGTGTTTTTTTAAGGAGGATGAGAAGGATGGATGTCCAGCAGTTCAGATCAGCTTCAAAACTCCGTCACAAGCCCAGGGCCGTTTTGAGGCGTGTGGGGGCCAAGGCAAAATAGATTTGAGCCCCCCCACTCGCCCGCCCCTGCAGAGCTTGCAGAAAAAAAGTTTTAACACGTAACATGTGGGTTAATTTAGTAGTCTGTACTACCTTTCCCCTGTTTTTGTCTATAACAAGCCAGTACAGCAAGCCATTTTAACATTTAATCTAACACCTCTTTTTTATTCCCATGTTACATAGCAATAATATCATTTATCCTTGTCCAAATAATATCCTTACTAGTCAAGTTTGAAACGACAGATATGAGCAAGTAGAAATTATGTTTAAGGATATTCATAAAAAACAAATGCACTAGTAAGTAGGAATTTAGCATCTCATTTCATGAAGGTGTGTCCATCCTTCAGTGTTGAATAAATGTGTTAACCTTGACCAGGTGTCAACAGTTAAACCTTTTTTGTCTTTTCACAGAAACCAAAAACAGGCTATTAGGCAAATCTAATCAAGGGTATTTTAAAAGTTTTAAACTGTAATTTAAAAATTACTTTGATTTTACTAATGAATTTTTCTAAGCAGAATCTCTGAAAAGCAGCAATAAATATCCTCAGGAGATTAAAACCTTTATAAAATGTACTCGTGCATGTTATCAAGACTTTATAAAATGTGTTTGTGAAACCGTGATTATTTCTCAGACTATAATTGTACCACCAAAATTTATAATTTACCAGCTAAACTAGCCTGGCAAGCCATCCTATATATGTGAATATATACAAACTCTGCAAAGCAAGAATTGGTCTAGTTCACTAGGCTACAGCTAAACATATTCATCTGTTCTCTCTCTCTCTCTCTCTCTCTCTCTCTCTCTCTCTCTCTCTCTCTCTCTCTCTCTCTCTCTCTCTCTCTCTCTCTCTCTCTCTCTCTCTCTCTCGCTCACACACACACACAAGAACATCATACACATACGAGTGACTTTTTTTAAAATAAATAATTTAACTGGAAATCAGTTTTGGTCTTTTCTTTGTAATTAATGTGCACGGGATAATGGAAGTTGGACCTCGGTAATTTTGAAACTCTGGATACGGCCTTGCACTCAGCTGTCCGTAAACCGGAGGAAGACAGAGGGCAGTTACCAGCGACACAAAGGTCTTCATTTCATATCTAAGCACAGAAACAAAGATACAAAATCAGCGACTCCAACTATGAACAACAACTTGTCTGAAGAAACGTGATACTCAACTTTTAGCGCAGTCTGCAGCAGTGCGATGGTACTGGTGAAAAGTCTTAGGACACGGAAGTCAGTCCACTTTAAAAAATCTCAACTTCCGCTCTGCAACCTTCAAAATAAAGCCGGAAATGCATGGCTTGATAAATATAACCATAGATTGATACATAGACATAATAATTGAATGTCTATGGATTGATAGACCCATAGACATTGATAGACCCCTCGCGACCGCTATTGCCTTTGGGCGCTGACGAGCGGTGGCGCCGCCATCTTGGATCGGTCGCGCGCCCCCCCTCCCTTTACAGAGACATTGAAGTGTCAATGTTAAATCAACCATAACTCCTTGAATACTGAACCGATTTTGATGCGGTTTTTTTCTCTGTAAACTTCACACATGTAGCTCTGATACAGGACACATGTTTGAGCGTTTTTAATCATAATGGGTTTGCTGTGGGTACATATGGGATTCTTATCCACTGCCTAGTGACAAAACCTATAGGAAAAAAGATCAAACACATAAAAATCACAGTCAAACAATGAGAATCAAAATAATTCTAAAAGGACTATATACCCTGGTGTGAGATGTATGGTAGGTATTTATAAAAAACACACTTAATATATGAAAGAGAAGCAGAAAGTACTACTCAGCCATTTTAATATAAACAATATAATTCTTATAACAATTTAAATAAATGAGTGTTTCATATAAATATAGTACCAATATAACTAAAAGAGAAGGTGAGAGAGACAACAACCAAAACAAAGTCTGAATGACAAGAGCTCGACAAACCATCTGTCAGAACTGACTGCTTAGTGATATTCTGGTTCTGTTGTATTTTTGTGTGTAGCTGAATCTATAATGCTCCACCTGTGAGAAAAAAACTGTAAGGCTTGTTTTCAATACTCAGACATCAATTCTGATTACTTTACAGCCAAACAGCACACGGGGAGAGAGAGAAAGAAAAAAGAACTAACTGCTTTAAGGAGTTAGTTTTATTTGTTTTGTCTTAATTTATCTGTTAATTGTGTTGAGATTTTTTTAAAATAGTAATTTAAAGCTTTACATGAGCTAAAACCCCTGGAAGAGGACTGCTTTGTAGAACTTTTATCTGGAGCTCCCCTTCTGCAGTTCAAGAGAGGTGAGTTTGGCCATGTGGTGCTGCCTTCTCTTCAGAACGACAGACTTAACCATTGAGATCAAGTCTGACAGCCGTGGCATCCAGCATGACAGCTACACAACTGTGTTAAGTTTGGTTTTTCTGCCATCATCTTGTTCAAGGAAGCCTCATCATCCACCAATCACAGCCTCCTGTAAAGGAATAGAAACATATTTAATATATTTGCATCAGTCTTTTCCAAAAATTGGACATTAAGACTTGCTCTGTATTGTATGTGGAGTGGGAGGGGCAAAAATAGAGTCTCTCTGAGTTACTTGTTTTTATATGCTGAAGTGAACAAATTTTAACTTTTAACCTGTAGTGTGTGGACATTTCCACATTGTGGGGACATTTGGCTGGGCATCACAATGACAAAATACCCTAAAACGTGGTTTTAGAGGTATGGTGTGAATACGCTTTTGGTTTAGGTTAGGGTTAGTGTTATGATGTTCAAATACTCACATCATCAGGCTGAGGTTAGAGTCTCTGGGGAATCTTGGGAGGTCACAGACAGGCTCTCTTTGGCTCTTCTGGATGTAGTTCCGCACTTTTCTGGTTAAAACAATCAAGCATAATGTTTGACAATAATATACTGTTTATAGTACACACCTGTGGTTCTCAGTTTACATCAGGGGGCCTCTGGTGCTGTGAAAACTCTGGGGCACCTAGACATGATTCTTAGGACGTTTATTAAAATTAATTAATTTTTGACAAATAACATATAAGACAAGGTATATGGGGGTTAAGTATTACACTGTGCCTTGTGATTGATAAAAGGATATGTAAATTTATGAATGCTGATGGCATTATGATACACTTACTCTTTGAAGGAGAACCAGGAAGCTGAAAATGAAACAAACATCTCTGAGTCTCAGTCTGACACAGCCCAGTTCTAATCATAATAAATCAGCTGCAGGAAGCCTCAAGGCTAATTTATACTTGTCCGTCTGCGTCAGTACGGAGACACGCAGCGCCATTTTGCATCGACGCAAGGGCTCTCGGACGGGCTCGCGGAGGGTGACGGAGACATGCCCCCAAAAATAACTGTCCGTCGAGATCAACGGAGAGCGCAAGCTTGTGATTGGTCAGGACGCCGCTTCTCTGAAATATGACACCAGCAGCACCGCCACTGCCGACTCAAAAAATAAAGAGCGCTGAAGATATTTAGCGGCAGACACGGAGCAGATTGAAGAACGCCTCGCTGAAAAAGTTCGAAAATATGAAAGTTTATTCACTCGTGACTGAAGGAGCACAAAGATACACAGCGAGCGATTTATTCGTGGACGGAAATGACGAGAAACGTGGGTTTAGAGGTGCCGACCGCATGAAGAGGTGGAGGAGAATGAGGGAAAAATTCGTCCGTGTTAAAAACTCTCTAAAATACATTAAAACAAGGTAAACACAGTAGTAAATACACTATCGTAGACCGGATACGTGGCTGTAATGGTGGCAGGATACCCCAGAAATGTGCTACGCCCTCTGCTGTCCAGGCGGGGGGTTGCTTTGTAACATCCCCCAGCCAACAGAGAAGTAGAAACATAAAACGCCTCCGTCAACGCGTATGCGTCACTAGCCCGCGGAGCTCACGGAGAAGTATAACTCAGCCTTCACACTTCTTCCTCACATCTTTTGTGGGAAAACCTAGAAAACAAAAACATGCAATTTGCAGATTAGTGTCTACCAATATTGTACAAAGGAGGTTCAATGCTATTTTCTTAATTCCTCTTGTGTTATTCCTACTATTCTGTTTACTTCTTCTTTAAGATTTCTTAGAACCTTTCTTTAACCTAAAAACTGCATTTCTATTGATACTGAACTAAAACTACTCAAAGGGTAAAACCAGAAAAAAGTTCTGCATAGCAATTCTCTTTAGCATGTTAGGTAACTATTCTTCAGTCAGAGGGGAGGGTCTGAGACATGAGCTATCTGATACCAGGAAGATTTGTTTGATTTCTACAGCAGCATTCTTGTGTCAGCTGTAACTTAAGTCAGTGTTTTAGAATAAATGATTAATACCGGTAGTCTCATTTAGCCTTCATTGTGTCAGGAGAACACCAGCAGTAAACATGTAGCTAACGTTAGCTAACTAGGAAGTGTTGCTGGTGGACACAAATATAGTACAACAAAGTTATATTTACAAAATACAAACAACAAAAATGCTCGAACTTACTTGTGAAAAGTAATCCCCCGAGACATGTCTCAATAGTCCGCCGATTAGAGCAAGAATAAACAGCACAGAGCTCAGGCATCATGTTTACTGCTATTGTTATGCTTCGTGTCTGCCGGAAGCCTGACCGATCTAAGATGGCGGCCGCATTTCCTGCGCCCGAGCGGCCAATAGGGGGTCTATCAATTATTATGTCTATGAATATAACCCGGTCTAAACAAAGACTGTATATATAAAATGGACGGATAACGCCCACCTCTTTGCGTGGCTGTGGGTGAAGCCACAAATAGGCGGTTCCCTCCACTTCTGTCTTGGCCGTGTAATTTGTATAATTCGTGTCGTCACTACCGAAAAATCCCAAAATGGGTGAAAAGGTGGAGCTGAGGGTGGCGCATCAAACGGAAATGATGTAGCCTTGTTGTAGCCTGGCTGTAGCCAGCTTACCCGAAGTTAGCATATAAGCTAACGGAGCTAACCACTGAGGTAGCCATAGACATAGACACAATTTTCAGACTCACAAATATTGACAGGAGAATTTTGTGTACAACACTTATTGAAAGACTAATATATGAATACAAATTTTAGAATCCTACACACACCTTTTTTACGGCGATCTTACACCATAGTTTTTAACCTAAATGTTTTTTTTCTGTTTAATAAACAGTTAAATGATTAAAAAAAATAAAAAGGCAATTTTTCTGTATTTTTTTACTCAGTTATTAGTGTTTGAGAGAAGTCATCAAGCTAACCCAGGTAGCAGGCTGACATGGGCCAGATCTGGCTTCAAGCCGGCACATCTGGCATACGTCTGGCATGGCAAATGACATGTCAACCAGGCGTGGGCCAGATCTGGCAATGATGGCACGGCTCATATGAGGCATGCCAGATGTGGGCCAGTTGAGGCTTAGGTTGCTATGGGCCAGATCTGTTCATGCCAGATGTGGGCCAGTTGTGGAAATTGGTATGTCACCCAGTTCACGTGACAAGATTGTCGAGCCGATTTAGGAGGGCAAACTAAGGCTTGAGGACCAAAATGCAACCCACCTATAAGCCCACGCACGTATGGGTGAACTATTGTTCAGTCAATACCATCTATTTTTGCGAAGGTGCTCATGTGTGGGGAACAGAAACTTAAGAGGAGCCATACAGGCAAAACTCAATATTTTCAATTATTAGGTTTTGAGCCAGTTTCCTCTCTTAAACTAGGATGATCAGCTGGTAACATGTCCAATCTTTACAATGAAGGTTCAGAGGGATTTTTCAATATTTAATTCCTAGTCTGATTTATGCATTTTTGCATTTATGCATTTATGCATTTTTTTCCCTATTTTTCTTTATCTTATCTGTTTGTGTAAAGCTAACTATGTGTCTGTTGCTGCTGCCTCTTGGCCAGATCGT
>SSNS01000936.1:13364-68063 GCA_006937985.1 Aphyosemion australe
CAGGAGGAGCAATGCGGTTTTCGTCCTGGCCGTGGAACACTGGACCAGCTCTATACCCTTGGGGGAGTCCTGGAGGGTGCGTGGGAGTTCGCCCAACCAATCTACATGTGTTTTGTGGATTTGGAGAAGGCGTTCGACCGCGTCCCTCGGGGGGCCCTGTGGGGGGTACTCTGGGAGTATGGGGTACCAGGCCCCTTGATACGGGCTGTTAGGTCCCTGTACGACCAGTGTCAGAGCTTGGTCCGCATTGCCGGCAGTAAGTCGGGCTCGTTTCCGGTGAGAGTTGGACTCCGCCAAGGCTGCCCTTTGTCACCGATTCTGTTCATAACTTTTATGGACAGGATTTCTAGGTGCAGCCAAGGTGGTGAGGGGATCCGTTTTGGTGGCCTAAGGATCAGGTCTCTGCTTTTTGCAGATGATGTGGTCCTGTTGGCTTCGTCAGAACGTGATCTCCGGCTTTCGCTGGAGCAGTTCGCAGCCGGGTGTGAAGCAGCTGGGATGAGAATCAGCTCCTCTAAATCCGAGACCATGGTCTTGAGTCGGAAAAGGGTAGAATGCCTTCTCCAGGTCAGGGACGAGGTCCTGCCCCAAGTGGAGGAGTTTAAGTATCTCGGGGTCTTGTTCACGAGTGAGGGAAGGGTGGAGCGTGAGATCGATAGGCGGATTGGTGCTGCGTCTGCAGTGATGCGGGCGTTGTACCGGTCTGTCGTGGTGAAGAGAGAGCTGAGCCGAAAGGCGAAGCTCTCAATTTACCGGTCGATCTACGTTCCTACCCTCACCTATGGTCACGAGCTTTGGGTAGTGACCGAAAGAACGAGATCGCGGATACAAGCGGCCGAAATGAGTTTTCTTCGCAGGGTGGCTGGACTCTCCCTTAGAGATAGGGTGAGAAGCTCGGCCATCCGGGAGGGGCTCGGAGTAGACCCGCTGCTCCTCCACATCGAGAGGAGCCAGTTGAGGTGGCTCGGGCATCTGATTAGGATGCCTCCTGGACGCCTCCCTGGTGAGGTTTTCCGGGCACGTCCAACCGGGAGGAGACCCAAAGGAAGACCCAGGACACGCTGGAGAGATTATGTCTCTCGGCTGGCCTGGGAACGCCTTGGGATCCCCCCGGAGGAGCTGGCCGAAGTGGCTGGGGAGAGGGAGGTCTGGGCTTCCCTCCTTAGGATGCTGCCCCCGCGACCCGACTCCGGATAAGCGGCAGAAAATGGATGGATGGATGGAAACTAAGGCTTGAGGACCAAAATGCAACCCACCTATAAGCCCACGCAGGTATGTTCGAACTATTAACATGTTTCTGATCCGTGGGCGTCCTTACAAAATGATGTTTTATGGACATGTTATAAATGAAAGAAATGATGGTGTTTGACACATTTATGTTATATTTCAGACAAATCTTTTTAAGTCTGTGTCATAATTGTTTTTCTGCTCACTGGTCTTTATTTAATCATGTGCCAACCCAGTAGATATAATTTACAGGAACCAAAAACGATTCTGCTGGCTCTGTTTTGATGGAGCTCCTGTCGAAATAAATGTTCATAATCTGTTTGTGTTCACAGGGAATTAACAACACTCTGAAAATGAATAGGCAGGTGAGATCTTATATATACAGTCTTTGGTGAGGACGCACGCACGCACACACACACCATTATTAACTGTGAACAGACTGAAACTGTAGCACAATTAATCGTTTGTTGGTCTTCGACTGCCCAGCTCGAATGTTTACAGGTCCAGTCAGATGCACTGGACTCTCAGCTAAACGAGCTGCTGAATTAAATGGAGACGAGCCACCAGACGTGGTTGGCCTCCAGGCAGGCAATGGACACTCTAGTGAGAAAGGGTTTAAAATTTAAACTTCTGTTTATTATTGCATCCAATATATCAGATGGGTTGAAATAAAAGGACTGCTTGTGTTTATTAGAACACATCAGATTATTTTTAATGAAAAATGTGACTATTTACAGCAGTTTACTAACAATATAAAGTGTTCCAGGCACATAACGAGCAGGCTCGGATTCTTTCTGAAATCAAAACCACCATAAACAAGAACCGGGCCTGCTTACAACAGCTGATGTCCGTTTTTGCCAGGACGGCCAACAGGGACAGACGGGACCTTCGTGGGCTCATGATGAGGGTGAGGGGAGAGACCCACAAAGGAGCTAATATTCATTTATTTTAAAGTTGTGCACATTTTGCCCTTCAAGGTCTTCATAAATCACAAAGTTTGTGTAGACTTGTGCAATTTTCAGAACCCATTTAGTGCGTAAGCAAGCTTTATAAATGAGGCCCCGGATCTCTTCTGGGATCCCCCAGGGTTCTGTACTTAATCCAAAACCCGGGTTCTCATCCAGCTTATTAAACAGTGATAAAACAAAAGTTCCCCTGACTGGCACCTAAAACTAGACTTGAAAGTTCTACAGTTACCTGGATCCTTTAATGTGCTCCTGTTGTGTTTGTGTGTGTTTCTGCAGGCAGCAGAGTCAACAGCCCTCATCAGAGCCCAGCTGA
Organism: Aphyosemion australe; assembly: GCA_006937985.1. Classification (NCBI taxonomy): domain Eukaryota; kingdom Metazoa; phylum Chordata; class Actinopteri; order Cyprinodontiformes; family Nothobranchiidae; genus Aphyosemion; species Aphyosemion australe. The sequence goes on from SSNS01000936.1 coordinate 15,873, forward strand.
ACATCCTGGAGGACCAGCACAGGGTCCGTCTGTCCCTGCCACCACCGTCTTTCCGAGCAAAAATCATTATAGTTTGGAGGCAGTTCAGGGCCTGGATACGTAGTTTTGTGACCAGACGTCACTAAAAGATTAAATAGTTCTTTTTAAAGGTTCCTCTCTCTGTGATGCTTAAAGTATCAATTTCAGATGATGCCACTCAAATTTTCAAGGGGGGTCCAGAGCTCTGCCATGGATTACCTGCATCTGAGTACATCTCTTTATTTTTTGTCAGTTTTGTATTTCATAGGAACACCAATTCTAAATCTCAGATGTATGCATGCTGCAACCACTGCATGCCCACCACATTGGTTTAGTACTTCCCCTTGGTACTTTTAAGAAGAAATCATAGAAATGCAAAACTGTTTTAAAAAAACAAAGGAATTATAGTACTTTTCAGTTTCACTTCATGAAGATCAAAAACATCTCAAAAGCAATTTAGACTATCACGTTTTGACAAACGTTAACGTATTCTCACTTTTAAATAGAAACAAAGAATGAGTTTTATCTGCAAAGATCAGTTTGTGGTTTCAGACTGACCAAGACTTAAACTGAGCTTTAGTTCTGTAAAGAAGAGCTCTCATTTATTTATGATTACAATGTTCAAAAATCTTCAATAGTAGAGTTTTAGAGCAGGAATGAGACAAAGATGAGGAGGGGGGTCCAGAGCTCTGCCGTGGATTACCTGCATCTGATGCTGGTGGTGATGAGGTGGCTATTCAAGGAGCACAGCATCCATGATGAGGTGCGGTACCTGGTCTGCAGTGAGGAGTGTTACAGAGTGGCGTTGGCTCTACAGATCACCAACCTGCTTATGAGGTCAGCTTCCAGCTCATGTTCTCTTTTCTAACTGTCATGATGGTCAGTTAAATTAGGGCGGATTTTTCTTGCAGGTGCATGTTCGCCCACGTGTTAGGCATGCAGGACCTCCCACAGTCTGTGGTGTTTTTCAGTGCAGTTGATGCGGACCAGTGTCTGAGGAAGGAGGTCACCATGGACTGTGTGACTCCCTCCAACCTCACAGGTCTGGAACGGAGATACGGATTCCCACCGGGTGAGTTTGAAGCAATTAGCAATAAGATTTCTTGTAAATAAAGTTTACTAAACAAAATGCAAAGAAAAGACAAACAAAACCAAAGGTAAAAATGTGTCAAAAGTCATGCAAATGTTGAAAAATACAGTATTCTAACCAGTTGTAACAATTATTAGTCCAATAACTATTTGTTAAAGTAGATAACCTTTAAATTTAATCTAATTACATAAACATCTTCTGCATTTTTCTTAGATTAAGTAAAAAGTTCTGAAATCGCACTAATATCACATTACTAAGGCAGAAAAATGCTTGCTTGCACAAATTAGCAGAATAATAATGAAAATGTGCCACAACTAAAGAACAGTTCAGACACTTTGTGAGTTTAATCTCTGGGATTTTTTCTAAATCTTTAGAAAAATGCAGATCCTTCTCCCCGCTTAGAATAGAATAGACTTTATTGATCCCACAGTGGGGAAATTCACTTGTCACAGCAGCACCATCACTCAAAAGGTATTTAAAATGGTAAATGGCCTGTATTTCGTAGGGTTCTACAACCCCCCAAGGCGCTTCACAACACAATCAGTCAAAGATTAAAGCCATCAGTTTGTCACACACACTGGTGTGTGGTGAAAATTGTCCTCTGCATTTGACCCACCCCCGTGGGGAGCTGTGAGCTGCAGTTGTGGCCGCGCTCGGGAACTTATTTGGTGGTTTAACCCCCCAATCCAACCCCTTAGTGCTGAGTGTCAAGTGAGGAGGCATTGGGTCCCATTTTTTCAAAGTCTTTTTGTATGACCCGACCGGGATTCGAACCCCGATCTCCCAAAGCTCTACAAAAGCAAACCCAAAGGTGGTTTGAGTCATTTCAAGTGCTTTATGAGGCCATTTTCACTATGAAAAATAACAAAATCGTCCCACTTTTTCTTTAAGTAGAGGGTCACACACCATCTGAAGACCTGTTGAGCTGCATGATCTTTTCAGCTGTCTGGAAGTGAAAACAAAAAGGAATATTTCTGCTGAAGCTGAATGAGAGAAAAGGTTTTGTATCATAATGATCGTAGCTGTGTCTAATAAATTCACTTTTAAACAACTTAAAAAGGCTACCTTAATAGTTTTCTGTTCTGGGGGAACCTGGAGCTTCTCACCTGTCGAGCTTGCAGCATATCGCTGACAAACACGTTGCTAAACTTTACGTCTTTCAGGTAAAACCCTGCAGCTTCGGCCTGCTGCAGCCCAGTCTCAGACAAGGCCGAGTCGATCGCCTGGCCTGGAGGGATAGAGGTGGAGGAAAGACGATGAAGCACAAAATACAACAAAAAACTGATGAGTGACTAAATGTTAAATATTGTGACTAATTCCAACAACCTTGTAACAGGCCTTCTTTGTTGTAAGTTGTTTCCCGACTGTGGGAAAGATGTCAAAGTACAGAAGATATTTATATTTCCAGTCTGCTGTTTGGCTGTCACAAATGAGATTTTACACTCAACATCATGCAGGTGATGAAAATCATGAAAAAATGTCTGCTTTGAAAAATTAAAAAGTGGTTAAACATCAAACGTGAAGAAACACACTCCTCGATGTCAGAAAACTTTAATGACAAAGATGACGGAGCCCTGCAGCGACACATAAAAGCTACATGAGCTAATGCTAACGGCAACGTGAAACAACATATGTGCTTAAGCTAATAAACATACTCTGATGCAGCGCAGAATAACGTGCATATAAACAACATATAACATTGTGTCAACAGCTTAGCGAATGTGTAACAAAGTGTACAAACTTACAAATAGAAGTCAACCAGTGAGTTACATGAATAGCGTCATGAACATTCTCAGAACCAAACTTCTCGTCTCACCCAAGGCCGTATCTACCATTGAGGACCCCGAGGTCCGGACCTCGGTATTTTTCTGCAGAATATTAAAAAAAATATCTCAAACAGCCTATGACGGGGGAGGCGCTACAACAACGCGAGGCAGCCGAACTTAATGTTTATGATCATAGCCGCGGGAACATATTTTCAGCGGGGGGTGCTGAGAAAAAAAAGCTCAGTTGCAGCCTACGTGTAGTATACGCATCGATATGAGTCTCATTATTAGAAAGAAGACAGCCTCCAACAGTCTTGAAGCGCTGCTTAAAAACCTACGACTCCTGTCTGCAGCTGAGGGAGAGGAAGGCTGCGTGATCTGACAGCAGGTGTCAAGAGGTGCGCTGAGGCGCTGTCACGGAGCGGAGAAAACACTGAGACAGACATTGAAACTTTAGATATTGGAGCGATCTGTGACAGATAGATAAGTTACTTCTCTGTAGTTTAGTGGTTTTATGTATAAAGGAGGATGAGAAGGATGGATGTCCAGCAGACAGATCAGCTTCAAAACTCCGTCACAAGCCCAGGGGCATTTCGAGGCATTTGGGGTCCAAGGCAAAATTAAAGCCAGCAGCAAACATACGGTTTGTATGAAATGCGGTAATAAACATGAACCAAGAAAATGTCCGGCATATGGAGAAACATGCCACAAGTGCAAGAAGAAAAATCACTTCTCAAAGGTGTGCAGATCTAACACTGAAAGGAATAACGCTTACACAAAAACAAAGACGGTGAATAACGTGGAGGCAGACATGGACACCCTGTACATAGGTGTGGTGAGCAGTGACAAAAATGAAACAAATTATTGGACAGAAACTGTCAATATAAAGAAAGTGCCAATCATTTTCAAGCTCGACACAGGTGCTGATGCAAATGTGCTTCCCATGCATGTGTACCGCAAAATACCAGGTCCTGTTCAGCTTCGTCCTACAAAGATTGTGCTGATAGCTTTTGGAGCTCGCATAAGGGCTGAAGGTATTGTGTCTCTTAATTGTGTGACTAACAAGCGTAGTGCTGTGCTCGACTTTCTGGTGTCCGAAAAAGCAGATACAGCCATCCTGGGTGGGCAGGCATGTGAGGAGCTGCTGCTGGTGAAAAGAGTGGATGTTCTCACACCCAAGTCACACAAACAGGACAAGCCACCTGCAACAAAAGAAGAACTAGTGGCAAGATATACTGAGGTATTCACAAGTTTAGGTGAGTTCCCTGGGGTTCATCACATACACATCGACCCAGATGCTACACCTGTCATTCACGCATGCAGGAATGTGCCTCTCTCGATATTGGATACCCTCAAAAAGACACTAAAAGGCTTACAGGACAGAGGGGTAATAACACCTGTCAATGAGCCCACAGATTGGGTGAATAGCCTAGTTGTCACTCAAAAGAAGAACGGAACACTTAGGGTGTGTTTCGACCCTGGTGACCTGAATCAAGTGATCAAACGCCAGCATTACTCCATCCCCACACATGTGGATGTTCGCAGCAGACTGGCGGGTAAATCTATCTTCACCATTTTGGATGAAAAGGATGGATACTGGCAGATTAAGTTAGACGAGCCATCTTCAAAGTTATGCACCTTTAACACACCGTGGGGCCGGTACCGCTTCCTCCGGCTCCCATTCGGAGTTAAATCAGCCAGTGAAGTCTTTCAGCAGAAAAACTGCGAAACATTTGGTGACATACCTGGTGTGTTCATTATCGCTGATGACATGATCATAGCAGCGGAAACAGAAGCAGAACATGATAACATTTTACAAAAGGTCATGGAGAGAGAGAGCGAAAGCTGCAAATGTGAGGTTCAACAAGGACAAGATTCAGTTCAAAGTGGACACTGTGAAATACATGAGGCACATCATCACAGCAGCAGGTCAGAAAGCTGATGACTCAAAGATCAAAGCCATAGTTGACATGCCCAATCCAGAGGACAAGCAAAGTCTCCAACGGTTGCTAGGAATGACTAAGTTTTTAGCACAATACATTCCAAACGAGGCGACGCTCACAGCACCATTAAGAGAGCTACTAAAAAAGAACACTGTCTGGCAGTGGCAACCACACTACAGTGAGGCGCTGCATATGCTTAAGACTGCCCTCACACAGGCCCCTGTTCTACGCTTCTTTGACTGCAAGAAGCAACTAACTCTGCAAGCAGATTCCTCGAAGGATGGGCTGGGAGCGTGCTTACTACAAGAAGGTCAACCTGTATGCTACGCATCCCGTGCATTAACAGACACTGAAAAAAGATACGCGCAAATAGAAAAAGAGTTATTGGCAATTGTGTTTGCCACTNTTTACATGTTTCTGATAAAAATACAGGGTTCATACACTAAAATGGCAACAAATTCTTTTCGCTATATTTCCAGCAGAGCAGACCCTCCAATTATTGGTCCTTAGGGTCTAAGTTAACAGAAAAAACACAATTAAAAAGTATGGCAGACCATGTCAGGTTCAACCCATTTTTGAGACTTTGGTACGGCTTGGCCATATATATTCCATATGGGGCCCACCTATGTGTGCTGGCTGGGTGAAAGGAATTTTATAGGATTTACAGAAATTTTACAGAAAGTGTGCAATAATTGTTTAAACAAAATTACACAGGTGCGTAAATTTGGGCACTGCAATGGCGCCCCCAAGGGGCCACCCCTAGAAATTTGCTGGCCACCCCAGGGGAGACCAGTGTTCTTAATAAATCATGTTAACTCAAACCATAAATTCATCTTATTTAATCAAGACATAAATGTAAAACTCAATAAAAAAAATATACAATTAATGAGTAAATAAATAATCTGAATTTTAAAATATGTGTATATGTTTCTGCTGCTCAGCATTTTCAAAAAAAGTTTATATCTCCATAGTTTTTGTGAAGACAGCAACAAGCAAATAAAAAAAATACATTTTGAAATAAAATTTAAGATAACTGAAGTGTATTTTTCTGAAATTTTTGTATTTCACAAATTTGAGTTAAGTGTTTTGGATGCATGTTGTTTTAAATAAAAATAATAAAGGAGCATGCAACGCATCACCACAGGCTAACCTCTCCCAGAGTAACTACAAGGACCAATTTGGTGTGCCACTCTGGCCCCGTCTGGCCACCCTCATCAAAATTTGCTGGGGGTGCCTCTGCACTACAGAAAGAAATGATCTCAATATTTTAGTAGATCCTCCTTTTGCAAAAATAACAGCCTCTACAACGCTTCCTATAGCTCCCAGTGAGAATCTGGATTCTGGTTGAAGGTATTTTGGACCATTCTTCTTTACAAAAACATCTGTGGTTCATGCTATCATTAACCGGACATCAAAACAGGAAGGAGGGTCCTCATTTAAAGGAAACCAGGCTTTCTACGCACTGGTCTGTGATATTTTTGCCAGCCAGCATCTGTGGTTAGAGAGTTGGGACTGCTGCAAACTTGTGGGGACCCCCTTGGGGGTCCTGACCCCTAATTTGGGAACCACTTCTCTAAGGTCCAACACATATTTAAATAAATCTAACAAAAAAGTTTTACTAAATTGAGTTATCATAGTAATTTTGTGTTTCTCCTTTAATTGCAGCAAATTGGCATGTTAATTGGGCCTATTGCAAATGAAGAACACATTCAGCTGTTCTGGTTGAACTTGGTTCATGTGAGGTTTCTGAGGTTCTGAATGTGCTCAAGTGAAATTACTCAGCTTTATTACAATTTCAAACTTTTATGAAACTTTTAGATAAAACCTAATGTGTAAAATTCACATGAGACTATTTATTCCTCAAACATTTTGAACAAAAATATGAATTTCCTGTGAAATGTGTTAAATGAAGGGTTTAATATTGTTTTAGAGAGAAAAATCAATTTTGCTGATGCTTTGTTGGATTCAACAGTGTAGCGCGTGCATACATGCTTGTGTGCATGCGTTTGGCCCTTAGGAATGTGGAGTTTGATTGAGTGACAGCCCGTGACCTTTGACCCTAACCCATGACCTGTTGCAGGATGAGTCTTGACCTCTGAGATGCTGGGTCTATTTTATTCATAGTAACAACATAAATAATCACGCAGAACACGTAATGGTTTTACAAAAGCTTTGCAAAGGAGAGGAAGCCAACACATGAGCTCAAAGCAATGTCCCAGCTTCACTCTGGCTTCCCCCTCAGCGTAACTTCCTTTTATTAAACACAGCAGACAAGGGAGTGTTCACATGTCATGAAATATGGTGTGACTAGCAGTGAATGTGTGGTGTATTGTTCAGTCAGAATCTTGTGATTCTGTGAGAGACTGATGAGAGGAATGTTCTAGCCTCATGGGGGCAGTTTCAGTCATATGTATCAGTAGGTTATAGAGACAAGTAGTTCTTAACACTTCATTTAACTGGTTATGCAACAGCTTTAAAACAGGACACACAAATTATGAGATAAAACCCTAACATCTTTGATCCATCCTTCCTGATGGATGTAATTTAATGAGTCTTAACCCATAATCTCTACGCCATCCGTCAAATGCGATCGTTTAGGTGATACCCACCCACCCTGAAGCCACCAGCCTCCCTCCTCTCCCTCTCTCCTCTATCACACTTTGATTCTCACCTATTGGAGATTAAAATAAAAGTTATCATGTTGCCAAAGTGATGGTTTAAAAATCAAGACGAAAATGAGAAAATGCTGCTGCTGCAGAAATCCCTGCAGGTTTCTCCACATTCACATCGGTTTAAAACTAAAAAACAGAATGACGTTTCTTCTTAATAAATAAATAAATAACTAAATAAATACTGTGAAAAACTCTGGGTGAAAAAGCTGCTGTGATCCCATGCATCCACTCAGCAAGGTTAATATGAGACAGCAACGTTTTGTAACTTTGAGAAACAAGCTGGAATGAGATTATTATTAGGAATAAGCATTCTTGATTATTCTCATTTCGGATCCTGCAGGATCTGCTGACTACAGCATACTATCTCTCTCTCTCATAACCCCACAGGCATTTCCTGTACCCACACACCCCCACTCACCAGAACGAATCAGCTAACCACCCTGCAAATGTCTGAAGGTACTGAAACAAGGCTCCTTTTACTTTTTGAAACACGTGTTGTTGTTGGTTGAGCTCAGGTCAGTCAACTCCATTTGGACCCACACAGCCTGAGGCATGGCCAGCTTCCTGTGAGGTGCTGGAATAATATAACTCTGTGTATTGTGTGGCATTTTATTTTCCATCATCTGGTATTCTCCTTAACTAAGAGTTCTCTGATACTTCACTCCCACGGGTGAAGTGACAGCTATTTCTTCTGACATCTGATATTTCATCCACTGCCGTTGTCCAACAGGTGGTCAAACTTATGAGCTCCCAAGCAGAATGCCACTAAAGTTATCCTCTCTTTTTTTTTTTNAAGAGATTTCATCAATATGTGTTTGGCAGGCCAGTGATTGTTCAGTCAGATCACAAACCTCTTGAAGCGATTGTACGCAAACCGCTATGCAAAGCCCCAGCACGGCTGCAAGGAATGCTACTTCAACTACAGAGGTACGATCTCACTGTAACGTACACACCTGGCAAACAGATGCACATTGCTGATACCCTCTCGCGTGCCACAACAACCTGTGTGATTGACATCACTGATGAGACTCTCTGTGAGGAGAAAGTTGTATATGCTTTGGAGGCAACAGATGCTTTAAGTGAAGAGACACTCAACCAGCTGAAAATGGCGACAGCGAAAGACAAAGTGCTACAAGCGGTGTGTGAAAAACACATGAATGGCTGGCCCACAAAGAGGAGAGATTTGGACAGGACACTTCATGGATACTGGCCAATGAGACATGATATTAGCATTCACAAGGACATTGTCGTGTGGAAACAAAATCATGATACCACAAAACTTCAGGAATGTAATCTTGGAAAAGCTGCACATTGCACATCAGGGAGTACAGCGCACTAAATCTAAAGCACGCAGAGTACTGTACTGGCCTGGGATGGGACATGACATTCAGAACATGATCGAAAAATGTGCACAATGCCAACAAATGCAACCAAAGCAACAGGTTGAGCCACTTGTTCCCCATTTGATCCCAGAGCTGCCGTGGATGAAGTTGGGAGCTGACATCTTTGAGTTGAATGGTCAATCATATTTATTGTTAGTGGACTACCTGACTAAGTATCCAGAGGTACTGAACCTTTCTGACAAGACGGCTTGCACAATAATAAAAAGGATGAAATCTGTATTTGCAAGACATGGGATCCCCAAGGAGATTGTAAGTGATCACGTTCCTTTTGCAAGTCAGGAGATGAAGTCATTTGCAAAAACATGGGAAATAAAGCTTACCTTCTCCAGCCCAGGTTTTCCCTCCTCAAACGGAATGGCGGAGAGAGCCATAAAGACTGTCAAACATGCTCTGAGGAAAGCATGGCAAACTGGCACAGACCCACACCTAGTGCTACTGTCTCTGAGGAATACTCCAGTTACAGGACTGAACATGTCTCCTGCACAAATGTTGATGGGAAGAGTCCTGCGGAGCACACTGCCATGTTCCAGTGCTGTGCTCCGACAATCAACCCTACACAACGTCCATGACAAAATAAGAGACATGCAGTCGCGCCAGAAACAACACTTTGATAAACGTGCAAAAGCGTTGCCGGTGTTGTCCCCAGGTGACACAGTGCACATGCACACACAGCGTGGGTGGGAACCAGCAGTCGTTGTCCACCAGAGGGAGGAACCGAGATCCTACACAGTTCAAACCCCAGAAGGAAAGATGCTCAGGAGAAACAGGAGACACTTGAGGAAGATCCACCCCAGCTTGTTCAAGGAAACTCCTGAAGATGAACAGTCTGACCTGGAAGAACAGTTTCCTGCTGAGCCACCTGTGGAACAAAGTATTCCTCCTCCTGTAGCTGTCGAACGTACGCCAACTTGTTACACACGCAGTGGCCGAGCAGTTAGGCGCCCTGCCAGGTTTGATGATTGAATGGACATTTATCAGACATATGTTCTACTGGTTTGCTTATAAAAAAAAAAGACGAAAAAAGTATGGCTAAATGGTTAGAGAAATCATAAGAAGGATCTTAGATAATACTGAGCAGTTTAAAATGCAGTTAAAATGAGAATGTAATGTGATGTTTATTGAAATACTTAAATGACATGTGGTTGCAGCAAATACACATGTGGGTTAATGTTTAAGTTCTTTTGATTGTTATAAGAAGTTATCAAACCACTTTTATTCTGGAAAAGAGGGATGTGGTGTATGGTACTGTAATGTACATGCTGTTATTGGCTGTAACCACTAGGGGGCGCGAGTGTCAAAGGAGTGACTGTGAAGCTGGAGAGTTAATGGACGGAGTAAAGATCGCTGGACCCGAACTGCTGTGTCTCAGTGTTTTATTACACACTACCTACAGAAGCGCACAGTCTCATACAGAGACCAAGGAATACAACAGTGGCGAGTGGCAACCTCTGCAAAACTGAAATTACAGAAACTATCCAGCAGTTTAAGTAAAAGTGAATCAATCAAAAAGTGTTTTGTTTTTAACAGCTAGCAGCACATCTCATCGCTGCAGCCTTGTGGACACAAAGCCTGGGTTTTAGCAACTTCAAGCTGTATTAAAAATTGCATTGCTTTAATAACTTCCTCTTGTGAGTTGCTGTTAACACACACATCAAAATAAGAGCACAGAGCCAGCTTTGTCCTAGGACGTCCCCTTGATCCAGTAGGAGGCGGCAGACAGGACTGTAGCAAAAATAACATCGATGTCACCCACCTCATGAAGCTTCAGTGACAGACTGCTGCATCCAAAGTGCATAAAGGTAATAAAACATGGATAAAGGTCAAAGTAAAGCAGTCTGTTTAAAAAGCTAGCTGTGTAGTGCTGCCATCTGGTGGTAATTATGGTGCACCACAGCTAACACATATAAGTATATATGTCTGATTACAAAAGTTATTTAAACTTGGGGAAATAAACCTGGATAATAGACATAAATCATGGTTTCTACTACCTGTGCTTCACATTAAAAACTTTATTTAAAGCTTAAATGAAGTCTTCATGTGATGTGGTGTTGACACAACACTGATAAAATTCAAAATAAAAAATCAAATAAATATGTTTAAAAAGCTGGTAAGGCTTGGTGCTGCCATCTGGTGGCCATTGTGGCACACTGCATCTTCCCATNTAAATAGAAACAAAGAATGAGTTTTATCTGCAAAGATCAGTTTGTGGTTTCAGACTGACCAAGACTCAAACTGAGCTTTAGTTCTATAAAGAAGAGCTCTCATTTATTTATGATTACAATGTTCAAAAATCTTCAATAGTAGTGTTTTAGAGCAGGAATGAGACAAAGATGAGGAGGGGGGTCCAGAGCTCTGCTGTGGATTACCTGCATCTGATGCTGGTGGTGATGAGGTGGCTATTCAAGGAGCACAGCATCCATGATGAGGTGCGGTACCTGGTCTGCAGTGAGGAGTGTTACAGAGTGGCGTTGGCTCTACAGATCACCAACCTGCTTATGAGGTCAGCTTCCAGCTCATGTTCTCTTTTCTAACTGTCATGATGGTCAGTTAAATTAGGGCGGATTTTTCTTGCAGGTGCATGTTCGCCCACGTGTTAGGCATGCAGGACCTCCCACAGTCTGTGGTGTTTTTCAGTGCAGTTGATGCGGACCAGTGTCTGAGGAAGGAGGTCACCATGGACTGTGTGACTCCCTCCAACCTGACAGGTCTGGAACGGAGATACGGATTCCCACCGGGTGAGTTTGAAGCAATTAGCAATAAGATTTCTTGTAAATAAAGTTTACTAAACAAAATGCAAAGAAAAGACAAACAAAACCAAAGGTAAAAATGTGTCAAAAGTCATGCAAATGTTGAAAAATACAGTATTCTAACCAGTTGTAACAATTATTAGTCCAATAACTATTTGTTAAAGTAGATAACCTTTAAATTTAATCTAATTACATAAACATCTTCTGCATTTTTCTTAGATTAAGTAAAAAGTTCTGAAATCGCACTAATATCACATTACTAAGGCAGAAAAATGCTTGCTTGCACAAATTAGCAGAATAATAATGAAAATGTGCCACAACTAAAGAACAGTTCAGACACTTTGTGAGTTTAATCTCTGGGATTTTTTCTAAATCTTTAGAAAAATGCAGATCCTTCTCCCCGCTTAGAATAGAATAGACTTTATTGATCCCACAGTGGGGAAATTCACTTGTCACAGCAGCACCATCACTCAAAAGGTATTTAAAATGGTAAATGGCCTGTATTTCGTAGGGTTCTACAACCCCCCAAGGCGCTTCACAACACAATCAGTCATCCACCCATTAAAGATTAAAGCCATCAGTTTGTCACACACACTTTTGTGTGGTGAAAATTGTCCTCTGCATTTGACCCACCCCCGTGGGGAGCTGTGAGCTGCAGTTGTGGCCGCGCTCAGGAACTTATTTGGTGGTTTAACCCCCCAATCCAACCCCTTAGTGCTGAGTGTCAAGCGAGGAGGCATTGGGTCCCATTTTTTCAAAGTCTTTTTGTATGACCCGACCGGGATTCGAACCCCGATCTCCCAGTCTCTGTCAGGATCCAGGGGTGGTGTGTGGGTTTTTGTTTTACTTTTGCAGGCTCATGGGAGGACAACAGAGGAGCTGTGATAATCACAGCAGCTGAGTCTCTTCACTCACCTGCAGCGCATCGAGCCAATTAAGGGAAGGAATAAAAGGAGCCAGGAACCACACTCTCATTGCCAGATTGTTAACCTAAGTGGTAACATCCAGCCATTTGTATCTAGCTTGAAAAAATCCTGAACAGTTTTTATCTTTTTGATCTTTAACCAGCCTTGATTTTCCCCTCCCTCAGAACCTCTGTATCAGATTCATGTGTCCTCACCTGCTTGGCATCCACTCTGCAAACTCCACCTGGGAAACTGGATCGGGACCTCAACCACTCTCCTGGCTCCTCCAGTTCTCCTTCACAACTCTAAATCCTCCATTGCTCGTGCGCTCCTGTCCACCCTCCATCGAACCTGCCAGCTCATCACCTTTCTGAACCTTGCGCCTCAACCACCCGCCTGGATCCATACCTCCCCTATAAGTTCTGGTCTTCACCATGCAGTAAGAACGTCCCTCCATTGACTATTCTCACACACCCAGTCGCTCCCCTCTCTAACCCTGCTTTCTCTTCCAGTCCCCGTTCCGACCCGGAACGAGATACTACTCTTTTGTTCCAATTAATAAACTTCATACTTATTGTTCACAATTGTCTTCTGTGAGTTTGATGTGGGTCAAAAAGATTTCTATAACCATGACAGTCTCAGGACGGATACTCAAGCCACTGGAGCTGGGTGGGGATGAGCTACATCGTAGCTAAAGCTGCCCTGCTCAGTGTTTGAGCAACATTCATCACATCCAGAGGAAATCAGGACAATAAAACTCATCTAAAACTGTGAAATGGAAACTTTCTTCTGAATAAAGTGAAGAGTTTGATGAAATATGTGTTTAAACTTCCCGCAGGTGAGGCTTTTGGACGTTTACCTGATCATCAGCCTCACTAAAGACTCTCTGAGCAAAGCAAGATAACAAGATTTTCCAGCTTGTAGCCAAGTACCCCTTGCCCTCTGCTACAGATCACGGACTGAGGCGTGGGGCGGGCTCAAATGTCCGATGGGCGTGGTCAGTCATGCCAGGTCTCAGGAATTTGATGTGATGTGAATACAAAACAACACTAGCTGGGTGGGACCGGGTCAGCCCAGATGTGAGTGCTATAATTTGTCCTTAAAACATTTGGAAAGAAATAAAACTTTAAAATACAGTAAAGATGCAGGTCCTGATGGGATCAGCCCCAGACTGCTCAGAGACTGTGCTGACCAGCTTTGGGAAGTCGTCACGCACATGTTCAACCTGAGCCTTCATCTGGAGCAGGTCCCCATCCTGTGGAAGACCTGTGTGGTTCCAGTTCCCAAAACATCACATCCCAGGCCCTATTTCAATACTCACACTGCGCCCTACACCCTTCTGTGAAGTGCGCTTAGAGGAAGTGTGCAGTAAGGCGTCGAGTGCGTAGTACACAAATGTGCAAATAATTGCCGAATTGGGACAGGGAGCATTACGTCATCGATCGTGATGCATGCTGGGATGCCGGTCGCTGTTTGTGCTTTTTTAAAAATCTTTAACAGCTTTCAAACAAACACTTTTTTGATTAAATTTAAATTAATTGCTGTCCACATTTATAAACATTCAGAGCATGTAGAAATTTAAACCGTCTTAAAATGAACTTCTATCACCTGAAAATACATGTTTTCAGAAAAGGCACTTGACCCATTGCTCCACCTCCTTCTCAAAATTCCCACGTAGCAATGGATTGTGGGTAATACCCTTCACCCAAGTCCGCATCGCTGCAGGCTTGGGTGAAGTGCGGATTAAGGGTGCAAAAGGGGCGTGGTCAACTTCCGCACTTGAGAATTGGGACACCCTACGCACTCGCACCCCTGGCCGGGAACGCGCAATTGAAGGGCGCAAGGGTGCAAGTGCGAGTATTGGGATTGGGCCCCAGTGAACCAGGGCACAACAGGCCAGTTGCCTTGACCTCCGACCTGATGAAGACCATGGAGGGACTCATCCTCACCCACCTACGCTCTGTGGTGAGCCCACATAAAAATATCTGGCTGTAGAGCATTTTGCTTCACTTGGGAGAAAGATTTTAACCCTAAATATATGAGTGATCAAGGAGATGTTAGAATGAACTACACTCCCACCTGCTCCTGAGACTCTCCTTCTGGGGGAGTGAAGTCTGGAAACGACTCACCCGCTGCCTTGGCCATCTCTCTGAGGTCTTTAACCCGCCCCCCCTCAGCGATCCCAAAGCTCTACAAAAGCAAATCCAAAAGGTGGTTTGAGTCATTTCAAGTGCTTTATGAGACCATTTTCACTATGAAAAATAACAAAATCGTCCCACTTTTTCTTTAAGTAGAGGGTCACACACCATCTGAAGACCTGTTGAGCTGCATGATCTTTTCAGCTGTCTGGAAGTGAAACAAAAAGGAATATTTCTGCTGAAGCTGAATGAGAGAAAAGGTTTTGTATCATAATGAATGTAGCTGTGTCTAATAAATTCACTTTTAAACAAAACTTAAAAAGGCTACCTTAATAGTTTTCTGTTCTGGGGGAACCTGGAGCTTCTCACCTGTCGAGCTCGCAGCATATCGCTGACAAACACGTTGCTAAACTTTACGTCTTTCAGGTAAAACCCTGCAGCTTCGGCCTGCTGCAGCCCTGTCTCAGACAAGGCCGAGTCGATCGCCTGGCCTGGAGAGATAGAGGTGGAGGAAAGACGATGAAGCACAAAATACAACAAAAAACTGATGAGTGACTAAATGTTAAATATTGTGACTAATTCCAACAACCTTGTAACAGGCCTTCTTTGTTGTAAGTTGTTTCCCGACTGTGGGAAAGATGTCAAAGTACAGAAGATATTTACATTTCCAGTCTGCTGTTTGGCTGTCACAAATAAGATTTTACACTCAACATCATGCAGGTGATGAAAATCATGAAAAAATGTCTGCTTTGAAAAATTAAAAAGTGGTTAAACATCAAACTGAAATTACAGAAACTATCCAGCAGTTTAAGTAAAAGTGAATCAATCAAAAAGTGTTTTGTTTTTAACAGCTAGCAGCACATCTCATCGCTGCAGCCTTGTGGACACAAAGCCTGGGTTTTAGCAACTTCAAACCATATTAAAAGTTGCATTGCTTTAATAACTTCCTCTTGTGAGTTGCTGTTAACACACATATCAAAATAAGAGCACAGAGCCAGCTTTGTCCTAGGACGTCCCCTTGATCCAGTAGGAGGTGGCAGACAGGACTGTAGCAAAAATAACATCGATGTCACCCACCTCATGAAGCTTCAGTGACAGACTGCTGCATCCAAAGTGCATAAAGGTAATAAAACATGGATAAAGGTCAAAGTAAAGCAGTCTGTTTAAAAAGCTAGCTGTGTAGTGCTGCCATCTGGTGGTAATTATGGTGCACCACAGCTAACACATATAAGTATATATGTCTGATTACAAAAGTTATTTAAACTTGGGGAAATAAACCTGGATAATAGACATAAATCATGGTTTCTACTACCTGTGCTTCACATTAAAAACTTTATTTAAAGCTTAAATGAAGTCTTCATGTGATGTGGTGTTGACACAACACTGATAAAATTCAAAATAAAAAATCAAATAAATATGTTTAAAAAGCTGGTAAGGCTTGGTGCTGCCATCTGGTGGCCATTGTGGCACACTGCATCTTCCCATACTACATAGAATAGACTTTATTGATCCCACAGTGGGGAAATTCACTTGTCACAGCAGCACCATCACTCAAAGGGTCATTAGAAGAAAGATAAAAACAAGGATACATGTATATACACATAGGCAGTAATCTAGTATTGTAATCTTAGATCACTAAAAAACCACAAATAAAAGATGAAAACAAACTTGGTACCAACACTATGCAGCATACTGTAAGAGACACAGACAACAATGTGAATCCGGTATTGCACAAGTATAGAACCCATACTGAATATTGCATTGGTGTTATTGTGTACCAGGATGATACCAGTACAGCTTAAACTGAGGAGTTATACACTCTTACTGCAGAGGGGATGAAAGATCTGCGATAGCGCTCAGTTTTACATCTGGGATGTCTCAGTCTACCTCTGGAGGAGCTGTCCATGATCTCCACAGTGGAGTGCAGTGGGTGGGAAGGGTTTCTTAAGGTGGAGGTCATCTTCCCCAGCATCCTCCTTTCACACGTCTCCTCAACAGAATCCAGTGGGCAGCCCAGAACCGATTATTTAGGCCTATTTGTTTTGCATCTGGGCCACACAGGAACTGGTCCAGCAAAAAAACTACAACACATAGACCAGTATCCCCAACTCCCTTCCTCGAGGGCCGGTATCCAGCATGTTTTAGTTGTTCCCCTAATCCAACACACTTGATTCACCTGTTCAGCTCATCAAGTTCAGCAGAGGCCTGCTAATCACCTGCTGATTAAAATCAGGTGTGTTGAAGCAGGGAAACAGAAAAACATGCTGGATAGTGTACCCAACCCACTGAGAATTGGGGGGGGGGGGGGGGGTCGTTTTTTACATGTTTCTGATAAAAATACAGGGTTCATACACTAAAATGGCCACAAATTCTTTTCGCTATATTTCCAGCAGAGCAGACCCTCCAATTATTGGTCCTTAGGGTCTAAGTTAACAGAAAAAACACAATTAAAAAGTATGGCAGACCATGTCAGGTTCAACCCATTTTTGAGACTTTGGTACGGCTTGGCCATATATATTCCATATGGGGCCCACCTATGTGTGCTGGCTGGGTGAAAGGAATTTTATAGGATTTACAGACATTTTACAGAAAGTGTGCAATAATTGTTTAAACAAAATTACACAGGTGCGTAAATTTGGGCACTGCAATGGCGCCCCCAAGGGGCCACCCCTAGAAATTTGCTAGCCACCCCAGGGGAGACCAGTGTTCTTAATAAATCATGTTAATGTTAACTCAAACCATAAATTCATCTTATTTAATCAAGACATAAATGTAAAACTCAATAAAAAATATACAATTAATGAGTAAATAAATAATCTGAATTTTAAAATATGTGTATATGTTTCTGCTGCTCACCATTTTCAAAAAAAGTTTATATCTCCATAGTTTTTGTGAAGACAGCAACAAGCAAATAAAAAAAATACATTTTGAAATAAAATTTAAAATAACTGAAGTGTATTTTTCTGAAATTTTTGTATTTCACAAATTTGAGTTAAGTGTTTTGGATGCATGTTGTTTTAAATAAAAATAATAAAGGAGCATGCAACGCATCACCACAGGCTAACCTCTCCCAGAGTAACTACAAGGACCAATTTGGTGTGCCACTCTGGCCCCGTCTGGCCACCCTCATCAAAATTTGCTGGGGGTGCCTCTGCACTACAGAAAGAAATGATCTCAATATTTTAGTAGATCCTCCTTTTGCAAAAATAACAGCCTCTACAACGCTTCCTATAGCTCCCAGTGAGAATCTGGATTCTGGTTGAAGGTATTTTGGACCATTCTTCTTTACAAAAACATCTGTGGTTCATGCCATCATTAACCGGACATCAAAACAGGAAGGAGGGTCCTCATTTAAAGGAAACCAGGCTTTCTACACACTGGTCTGTGATATTTTTGCCAGCCAGCATCTGTGGTTAGAGAGTTGGGACTGCTGCAAACTTGTGGGGACCCCCTTGGGGGTCCTGACCCCTAATTTGGGAACCACTGCTCTAAGGTCCAAAACATATTTAAATAAATCTAACAAAAAAGTTTTACTAAATTGAGTTATCATAGTAATTTTGTGTTTCTCCTTTGCAGCAAATTGGCATGTTAATTGGGCCTATTGCAAATGAAGAACACATTCAGCTGTTCTGGTTGAACTTGGTTCATGTGAGGTTTCTGAGGTTCTGAATGTACTCAAGTGAAATTACTCAGCTTTATTACAATTTCAAACTTTTATGAAACTTTTAGATAAAACCTAATGTGTAAAATTCACATGAGACTATTTATTCCTCAAACATTTTGAACAAAAATATGAATTTCCTGTGAAATGTGTTAAATGAAGGGTTTAATATTGTTTTAGAGAGAAAAATCAATTTTGCTGATGCTTTGTTGGATTCAACAGTGTAGCGCGTGCATACATGCTTGTGTGCATGCGTTTGGCCCTTAGGAATGTGGAGTTTGATTGAGTGACAGCCCGTGACCTTTGACCCTAACCCATGACCTGTTGCAGGATGAGTCTTGACCTCTGAGATGCTGGGTCTATTTTATTCATAGTAACAACATAAATAATCACGCAGAACACGTAATGGTTTTACAAAAGCTTTGCAAAGGAGAGGAAGCCAACACATGAGCTCAAAGCAATGTCCCAGCTTCACTCTGGCTTCCCCCTCAGCGTAACTTCCTTTTATTAAACACAGCAGACAAGGGAGTGTTCACATGTCATGAAATATGGTGTGACTAGCAGTGAATGTGTGGTGTATTGTTCAGTCAGAATCTTGTGATTCTGTGAGAGACTGATGAGAGGAATGTTCTAGCCTCATGGGGGCAGTTTCAGTCATATGTATCAGTAGGTTATAGAGACAAGTAGTTCTTAACACTTCATTTAACTGGTTATGCAACAGCTTTAAAACAGGACACACAAATTATGAGATAAAACCCTAACATCTTTGATCCATCCTTCCTGATGGATGTAATTTAATGAGTCTTAACCCATAATCTCTACGCCATCCGTCAAATGCGATCGTTTAGGTGATACCCACCCACCCTGAAGCCACCAGCCTCCCTCCTCTCCCTCTCTCCTCTATCACACTTTGATTCTCACCTATTGGAGATTAAAATAAAAGTTATCATGTTGCCAAAGTGATGGTTTAAAAATCAAGACGAAAATGAGAAAATGCTGCTGCTGCAGAAATCCCTGCAGGTTTCTCCACATTCACATCGGTTTAAAACTAAAAAACAGAATGACGTTTCTTCTTAATAAATAAATAAATAACTAAATAAATACTGTGAAAAACTCTGGGTGAAAAAGCTGCTGTGATCCCATGCATCCACTCAGCAAGGTTAATATGAGACAGCAACGTTTTGTAACTTTGAGAAACAAGCTGGAATGAGATTATTATTAGGAATAAGCATTCTTGATTATTCTCATTTCGGATCCTGCAGGATCTGCTGACTACAGCATACTATCTCTCTCTCTCATAACCCCACAGGCATTTCCTGTACCCACACACCCCCACTCACCAGAACGAATCAGCTAACCACCCTGCAAATGTCTGAAGGTACTGAAACAAGGCTCCTTTTACTTTTTGAAACACGTGTTGTTGTTGGTTGAGCTCAGGTCAGTCAACTCCATTTGGACCCACACAGCCTGAGGCATGGCCAGCTTCCTGTGAGGTGCTGGAATAATATAACTCTGTGTATTGTGTGGCATTTTATTTTCCATCATCTGGTATTCTCCTTAACTAAGAGTTCTCTGATACTTCACTCCCACGGGTGAAGTGACAGCTATTTCTTCTGACATCTGATATTTCATCCACTGCCGTTGTCCAACAGGTGGTCAAACTTATGAGCTCCCAAGCAGAATGCCACTAAAGTTATCCTCTCTTTTTTTTTCTTATCTGCCGCTGATCAGTTTTACTCCATTTTCTTAGAGGTAAAATCAGGTAACTAAAGTAAACTTCTCTAATTATTTCATTATTTAACTCCTCGTAACCCTCATGCTCCTCAGACTCATCCATTAAATGATTCATTAACTACTCTACCTGGCTGCCTCCTGGATTTTCTGCATTTGGGTCCTACTCCAACTCATCACTGGAAGTCCATGCATGAACAGAAGCCATGACTGACAAACAGTATGAGCAGCTAACAAGCCAGGAAATGTTTGGAAAATGTCTTCTCAAGTAACAAAACTTGGAAATTTTGGATCCATTCAAAGTCTTTATGAATTGATTCAGACTCTTTATGAATATGAATCTCGGTTTGGACGTGAATCGATTTTTTCCGGCACCTCTAGGTTTTAGCCTAAAACGTGTTTGTTTTGTTAAACTGATTATACCGCTGCCATTTAGGAAGAAAAAGGCTAGAAACTTTTCACACATGTTAATTGCAGCTTATCACTCTATTGGAGCTCATGCTGCTGTTCCCTTTTCATCCATTCATCTACACTATACATGCATACAGACAGAGACAGGCAGGCATGCAATCATGCATGCATACAGACAGGCATTGATGCAGACAGGCAGGCATTCCTGTATACAGACAGGCATTGATGCAGACAGGCAGGAATTCATGCATACTGACAGGCATGCATACAGACAGAGACAGGCAGGCATGCAATCATGCATGCATACAGACAGGCATTGATGCAGACAGACAGGCATTCATGCATACAGACAGGCATGCATGCATACAGACAGGCATTGATGCAGACAGGCAGGCATTCCTGTATACAGACAGGCATGCATTCATTCCTGTATACAGACAGGCATGCATTCATTCATGGATACAGATAGGCATTGACGCAGACAGGCAGGCATTCATGCATACAGACAGGCATGCATTCATTCATGGATACAGACAGGCATGCTTGTATTCATGCATACACACAGGCATGCATACATACAACTGCTAACTCTCTTGTTCATGTTTTGTTTTTTTATTTGAAAAGTGCCACTGCTATTAAGGAATTCTGTTGACACAAAAGGGGATTTAAAATGTTTTTATGTGTTATAAAATCAAATAATTCTAAAAAAAAAAAGCATTTTCTTTCAAATATATAAACAAAGCTTCCCATTTAGCTTTTGTGGACTTTGTTAAAATTGCTTGTGTTTCTGATTTGTAAAATTAGGTTGGGTTTAGTTTAGTTTATTGGTTTATTTCACAAAGTCACTGTATTTGACAGAAAATGCTACTTTTGTCATCTACTGTCCTTGGACAGATGTTAGTCAGTTTAAAATTACATAAAATATTACAAATGAATAAACAAGATAAATATCGAGTCCATTAGAGCAAATAACTCTTCAGTCAATCATCTGATTCATCATTTTTTTAGAAGATAGTCACCTTTGCATCAAAATTATGTCCCACATTTTAAGCAAGATGTGGAAAAATTGTAAAAACATAATTAACTTTTGTGTTTTTTTGAATGTATTTTTTTGTTTTTAACTACCATCTTTCATTATTAAATAAAATATTTCTCCTCTTCCTGGCAAAGCATCAGAGATAAGAACTTGTTAGCTGGAGCTTTTTGCAGAATTAACATAAAAAAAATGTTTGTAGTGTAGAATCATGCCAAGCTTATCCTGGCTGAGACCAGGAGTCACACGGAACCAGCTCTCCATCTTGGAGGGTAAGAACCCCTAGACCTGATGGGTATGTGTAGGAACTTCAAAAGGTCTGTACAAGCTGGTGGTGAGGAGACTCACCACGGTCCGATCGGTGCGGCCCCACTTGGGTGTTGGCCACCAGGGGCGTGTCCAGGGAGTGGCCTGAGGGAGCACATGCCACCCTTGGAATCTGACTGGCCACCCCACTGTGTTGCATTGAAATTGACTTTATATTGTCCACAAAAGGCTTGAGCTACCATCTTTAATAAAGATAAAAAACCTTTATTAAAGATGGTAGCTCTACAACTTGGTGTCAGAGCTTGGTTCGCGTTTCCGGCAGTAATGGTGCATTCCAGTTGTCCTCGAAACTCGGAATTTCAGACCAGGAAATGACGTAACGAGCTTGTTTTGCGTTCCAGATTCCAACTCTGCAAAACTACATAAAACCAGAAAAAAACATTTAAAAAAATCAAACGTCTAAATGTAAACACCAGGAACAGTTAAAAAACCATAAACACGGTCAAGTTTGGCGGCAATGCTGACGTTTTCAGCAACGTAACTATTGATAACAAGAATAAACAACAACTCGGTGCTGTTAAATAGCAAAAAGAAAGAGAGCAGAACATATAAATGATGAAAAAATAAAGACAACAACTATGGTAGCACTGGGCGCGGCCATCTTTAAAATGGTGATCTCGGGGTCCTCTGAAACGTACGAGCTCGGAGTTCCGAGTTTATTGCGTAATTTCTGGTTAATTTATCTCGGAAAAACGAGTTCCGAGGACAACAGGAACTCACCATAAGTCGGGCTCCTTTGGGTAGGGAGGTGAGAGGCAGGGGACATCTTGGACAGGTCCATCAGGGACACAACACTCACTCACTCACACCTAAAGGGACTAATTAGAACTCCTTTTTAAGTTCTTTCTGTGTTTTTCTTCTAATTCCATGTTTTTTTTTTGTTCTTATCTTGTACACAGAGTAGCAAAGTTTTGGTCTCTCACTGTTTGCTGACAGTTTTGACGTCGGTGTGAAAAACCAAAACTTTGCTACTCTGTGTACAAGATAAGAACAAAAAAGAACATGGGACTAATTAGAGCCACCAATAACCTAAACTTGCCTGTTTTTTGATCTGTTGGAGGACATCTGGAGTGCTCTGAGATGTGGCACCACCCAGACTCATCATTAAGGTGATCAGTAACAACAGACCTGCTGTTCTTGATCAGTTTCTTGCAGCAGCTGTTCCCACTCAGCAATCAGCTGCAGCTGCACTGAGGATCATTTAAAACCAGCTCCTGCAGTTGTGAGTCATTGTCAGAAGGTTCTGGATTTTGTGTTTGGTGTGCGCTGGCAGCATTAGCAGCAGAATGAGGTAATGCCCTTCTACAACATTCTTAAGGTGGCTCTGATTCTGGATCATGGAGCCTATTAAGTGGGGTAATGTTGGAGCTAATTATCTTAAATGTGTTCTTAACCTGTGACTTTCTTTTAGGATGTTGTGGATTTTTCTGCTGATTGGCAGCATCTCCTGTGCTCCTCAACAAGGAGGTAAGGTGACTCTAAACCAAAGCAGCACTTGACATGAACAGGTGAATATGTAAATGATGTCTGACTTTGTTTCTCTAGTTAGTGGCGGTGGATCACCCATGTGGATGTTTTCAGCTTCACCTTCTGGACAAGCTCAGTCCCCGCCAGGCTATGAGAAACCAGTTGGACAGGCTAGTGGTTATGTGGCTCCAGGGCTTTACTACAGCAGCAACGCTGCCAAAGGTGAGGGCGGTTCTCCTTATCTGGCCCAGCAGGGCGCCCCTCAGGTTGGTCAGCGTGGAGCTCCAGGCAGCAGCGGCCCTTACCAGCAGACGGAGGAAAGCTGGAGCTTTTCATCTGACACAGGTGGTGAGGATGAGCCAGTCTTCACTCCTGTGGAGGACGAGGATCAGGTTTATGCCTTTAAGTCTCGGTCCCGTTACAACCGCAAGCGCCTGCTGTTCGACCAGTTCCGCTA
The DNA here is from genome assembly GCA_006937985.1 of Aphyosemion australe. NCBI lineage: Eukaryota > Metazoa > Chordata > Actinopteri > Cyprinodontiformes > Nothobranchiidae > Aphyosemion > Aphyosemion australe. Next base: position 39,642 of record SSNS01000936.1, read on the forward strand.
CACCCCAACGCAACTTTACCAAGAAGAGCCACAACATCCTCACCACCACGGTAGAGGGCATCAGAAGGATCACGTCAAAGGCTACTGAACTTAATTCTGCAAGTGTTGGTGCTAAAAGACAGTCGTACAAAAAACTACTTGCTATTAATAAAGGCGTGTCTAAAATATTGGCTCTTTGTGTTTAGTGATCTTCTACAGCAGTTTTATCATGAACTTGACTTGGGACTGTATGGGAGGTGTACTTAAAGCCATCACAACCTTCCAGTGAAAAAGCAGTCTAGGGCAGGGGTAGTAACTCCCTTCCCTGAGGGCCAGTATCAGCATGTGTCACTTCCCCTGCTCCAAACCTGATTCACCTGTTGCACTCATCAGGCTTTGCAGAAGCCTTTTAGTCACCTGATTGGTGTTAGAGCAGAGTAAACACTTGGTCTTCAAAAATGCATCTCTGAACTTCCATCCCCAAACAGTTTCAGTCACTTCAGCCAAACAATCATTTCCTCCATATCCAGCTCTGTCTCCGTTTTGATTTTCCGACATGAAGACAGGAAGCCACCTTGGAATCGAGTGAGGGGAGTACGCGCTGTGATTGGTCACTTGAAACATTTCGTCTCAGCCGACAACTCGCGTAGAGCGCACACGGCGAGTGTCTGCCCCCCGTGGGGCGGAAAGTATCAAACCGGTTTGATATTCACCTCAGGGTCTCGTGAGGCAGAAAACAGTGATAATTAGGCGCGCGCACACACAGCGAGGACTCTGCTGAGCTAACGGCCTCGAATGACAGTTAGCTCAGCTGTTGGCTCTCGTGTGCGGCAGGCTTTAAGTCACAGGAGGTAGGGAGGAGAGGTATGCATAGGAAAGAGATGTAAGGATTGACTTTATGTTACTTAGGAATGTGTCTGATTAATGGCTTTGACCACCGTGACCTGAGATTTATGGCTGTGAAGATAATGGGAAAAAAAGCTGCTGTGATTTGTTCACATTATGTATGATTAACACACACACGCAGAAGAGTTTTATCCATGACTTTTACCTGCATCAGGTCCATTCTTAGAATGTGTGGGTGATTGTGATTTTCTCAGTCTGACATAGCGTATGCGGAATGAGAGGGTTTTTAAAGAGCTCGGATCAGAGGAGGGGGTATCACGCGAGGGTGCGGACATCTGCGTAACAGAGGGGGGACCTGAGGGGGGCTCTGACGTAGGGGGGTAGTAAATGATACGTGAAATAAAATCCTGGCTATTGTAGGGGCAGGAAGGGTTTTTTTTACCCTAGGAGAAATTTGCTGTGGAAGAAGAATTAATGAGTAACCCCTTAGCTATTGTATGGTCAGAAAGGTTTTTAAAACCTAGATCGCAAGAGTGATCTTCACGCAGGCAACTAAGAGAGGCGCGAAATCTGGAGGATGCGTGCCGGTGGAGCGGAAAACTAAACATATACATCTCTGTAATAAAATCCTGGATACTGCAGGGGCATAAAGGTTTTTTATTAAGGGTCGTTTCTTAAACACCTGCGGATCGAGGGGGGCCGATGTGGAGGAAGGGGATTCCTGAGCTGTAAATTATTGACATAAAGGAACAAGGTCAGATGCTGGAGGGGGATGAAATCACTAGCTTGATAGAAAGGAGCAAAGTAGGGGGTGAGGGGGGGCTNTATACAATTAATGAGTAAATAAATAATCTGAATTTTAAAATATGTGTATATGTTTCTGCTGCTCAGCATTTTCAAAAAAAGTTTATATCTCCATAGTTTTTGTGAAGACAGCAACAAGCAAATAAAAAAAATACATTTTGAAATAAAATTTAAGATAACTGAAGTGTATTTTTCTGAAATTTTTGTATTTCACAAATTTGAGTTAAGTGTTTTGGATGCATGTTGTTTTAAATAAAAATAATAAAGGAGCATGCAACGCATCACCACAGGCTAACCTCTCCCAGAGTAACTACAAGGACCAATTTGGTGTGCCACTCTGGCCCCGTCTGGCCACCCTCATCAAAATTTGCTGGGGGTGCCTCTGCACTACAGAAAGAAATGATCTCAATATTTTAGTAGATCCTCCTTTTGCAAAAATAACAGCCTCTACAACGCTTCCTATAGCTCCCAGTGAGAATCTGGATTCTGGTTGAAGGTATTTTGGACCATTCTTCTTTACAAAAACATCTGTGGTTCATGCTATCATTAACCGGACATCAAAACAGGAAGGAGGGTCCTCATTTAAAGGAAACCAGGCTTTCTACGCACTGGTCTGTGATATTTTTGCCAGCCAGCATCTGTGGTTAGAGAGTTGGGACTGCTGCAAACTTGTGGGGACCCCCTTGGGGGTCCTGACCCCTAATTTGGGAACCACTTCTCTAAGGTCCAACACATATTTAAATAAATCTAACAAAAAAGTTTTACTAAATTGAGTTATCATAGTAATTTTGTGTTTCTCCTTTAATTGCAGCAAATTGGCATGTTAATTGGGCCTATTGCAAATGAAGAACACATTCAGCTGTTCTGGTTGAACTTGGTTCATGTGAGGTTTCTGAGGTTCTGAATGTGCTCAAGTGAAATTACTCAGCTTTATTACAATTTCAAACTTTTATGAAACTTTTAGATAAAACCTAATGTGTAAAATTCACATGAGACTATTTATTCCTCAAACATTTTGAACAAAAATATGAATTTCCTGTGAAATGTGTTAAATGAAGGGTTTAATATTGTTTTAGAGAGAAAAATCAATTTTGCTGATGCTTTGTTGGATTCAACAGTGTAGCGCGTGCATACATGCTTGTGTGCATGCGTTTGGCCCTTAGGAATGTGGAGTTTGATTGAGTGACAGCCCGTGACCTTTGACCCTAACCCATGACCTGTTGCAGGATGAGTCTTGACCTCTGAGATGCTGGGTCTATTTTATTCATAGTAACAACATAAATAATCACGCAGAACACGTAATGGTTTTACAAAAGCTTTGCAAAGGAGAGGAAGCCAACACATGAGCTCAAAGCAATGTCCCAGCTTCACTCTGGCTTCCCCCTCAGCGTAACTTCCTTTTATTAAACACAGCAGACAAGGGAGTGTTCACATGTCATGAAATATGGTGTGACTAGCAGTGAATGTGTGGTGTATTGTTCAGTCAGAATCTTGTGATTCTGTGAGAGACTGATGAGAGGAATGTTCTAGCCTCATGGGGGCAGTTTCAGTCATATGTATCAGTAGGTTATAGAGACAAGTAGTTCTTAACACTTCATTTAAATGGTTATGCAACAGCTTTAAAACAGGACACACAAATTATGAGATAAAACCCTAACATCTTTGATCCATCCTTCCTGATGGATGTAATTTAATGAGTCTTAACCCATAATCTCTACGCCATCCGTCAAATGCGATCGTTTAGGTGATACCCACCCACCCTGAAGCCACCAGCCTCCCTCCTCTCCCTCTCTCCTCTATCACACTTTGATTCTCACCTATTGGAGATTAAAATAAAAGTTATCATGTTGCCAAAGTGATGGTTTAAAAATCAAGACTCTTACGAAAATGAGAAAATGCTGCTGCTGCATAAATCCCTGCAGGTTTCTCCAATCAATCAATCAAAATTTATTTATATAGCACAATTCATACAATAAATGTAATTCAAAGTGCTTTACAAATTAAAATGACCCCAAATTCCCATAATCCCTCTCTCCCCTGAAATGTAGAGGAATTTAGAAAATAAAACCCTCATTAAAATCATTGTCAAACACCCACCCACACACACACACACACACACACACACACACACGCACGCACACAGAAACACATGCTAAAGGATATATGATAAAAATGTAACACACTGGGCTGAGTTCAGATGAGATAAACCATCTAAGTTAGGAAACGCCATCAAGGGAGTCATCTGCCCCGACAGCAGCAGATCCACATCGGCAGCCGAGGCGCTAACACAAAGCGCCCAGGGGAGGGAGGGCGGAAACCCCCACCTCCACCCAGGCCACCACAGCAGACCACCACCCCCAGGGCAGAGGGCTCCCACAGAGGAAACACCAGAAGAGCATAAAATAAGGTTAAAATATACGATAGTAAAATTCTGATAGAACAAATAAAATAAATAAAAGGAATAAATCAGTAATAAAAATAATGAGATAAAAGCTAAGCTAAAAAGGTGAATCTCTAAATGATAGTAAAACTCTGATTGAATAAAACATATAGGATAAAATAAATAAAAATAAATAAATGAACAGTGGATTATAAAAATCATCAGTTAAAAGCTAAGCTAAATAGGTGGGTCTTGAGCCTGTTCTTAAAAACATGAACGTTCCACATTCACATCGGTTTAAAACTAAAAAACAGAACGACGTTTCTTCTTAATAAATAAATACTGTGAAAAACTCTGGGTGAAAAAGCTGCTGTGATCCCATGCATCCACTCAGCAAGGTTAATATGAGACAGTAACGTTTTGTAACTTTGAGAAACAAGCTGGAATGAGATTATTATTAGGAATAAGCATTCTTGATTATTCTCATTTCGGATCCTGCAGGATCTGCTGACTACAGCATACTATCTCTCTCTCTCAAAACCCCACAGGCATTTCCTGTACCCACACACCCCCACTCACCAGAACGAATCAGCTAACCACCCTGCAAATGTCTGAAGGTACTGAAACAAGGCTCCTTTTACTTTTTGAAACACGTGTTGTTGTTGGTTGAGCTCAGGTCAGTCAACTCCATTTGGACCCACACAGCCTGAGGCATGGCCAGCTTCCTGTGAGGTGCTGGAATAATATAACTCTGTGTATTGTGTGGCATTTTATTTTCCAACATCTGGTATTCTCCTTAACTAAGAGTTCTCTGATACTTCACTCCCACGGGTGAAGTGACAGCTATTTCTTCTGACATCTGATATTTCATCCACTGCCGTTGTCCAACAGGTGGTCAAACTTATGAGCTCCCAAGCAGAATGCCACTAAAGTTATCCTCTCTTTTTTTTTCTTATCTGCCGCTGATCAGTTTTACTCCATTTTCTTAGAGGTAAAATCAGGTAACTAAAGTAAACTTCTCTAATTATTTCATTATTTAACTCCTCGTAACCCTCATGCTCCTCAGACTCATCCATTAAATGATTCATTAACTACTCTACCTGGCTGCCTCCTGGATTTTCTGCATTTGGGTCCTACTCCAACTCATCACTGGAAGTCCATGCATGAACAGAAGCCATGACTGACAAACAGTATGAGCAGCTAACAAGCCAGGAAATGTTTGGAAAATGTCTTCTCAAGTAACAAAACATGGAAATGTTGGATCCATTCAAAGTCTTTATGAATTGATTCAGACTCTTTATGAATATGAATCTCGGTTTGGACGTGAATCGATTTTTTCCGGCACCTCTAGGTTTTAGCCTAAAACGTGTTTGTTGTGTTAAACTGCTTATACCGCTGCCATTTAGGAAGAAAAAGGCTAGAAACTTTTCACACATGTTAATTGCAGCTTATCACTCTATTGGAGCTCATGCTGCTGTTCCCTTTTCATCCATTCATCTACACTATACATGCATACAGACAGGCATTGATGCAGACAGGCAGGAATTCATGCATACTGACAGGCATGCATACAGACAGAGACAGGCAGGCATGCAATCGTGCATGCATACAGACAGGCATTGATGCAGACAGACAGGCATTCATGCATACAGACAGGCATGCATTCATACAGATAGACATTGATGCAGACAGGCAGGCATTCATGCATACAGACAGGAATTGATGCAGACAGGCAGGCATTCCTGTATACAGACAGGCATGCATGCATTGATGCATACAGACAGGCATGCATACATGCATACAGATAGGCATGCATACATGCATACAGATAGGCATTGATGCAGACAGGCAGGCATTCATGCATACAGACAGGCATGCTTGTAGTCATGCATACACACAGGCATGCATACAACTGCTAACTCTCTTGTTCATGTTTTGTTTTTTTATTTGAAAAGTGCCACTGCTATTAAGGAATTCTGTTGACCCAAAAGGGGATTTAAAATGTTTTTATGTGTTATAAAATCAAATAATTCTCAAAAAAAAAGCATTTTCTTTCAAATATATAAACAAAGCTTCCCATTTAGCTTTTGTGGACTTTGTTAAAATTGCTTGTGTTTCTGATTTGTAAAATTAGGTTGGGTTTAGTTTAGTTTGTTGGTTTATTTCACAAAGTCACTGTATTTGACAGAAAATGCTACTTTTGTCATCTACTGTCCTTGGACAGATGTTAGTCAGTTTAAAATTACATAAAATATTACAAATGAATAAACAAGATAAATATCGAGTCCATTAGAGCGCTTAACTCTTCAGTCAATCATCTGATTCATCATTTTTTTAGAAGATAGTCACCTTTGCATCAAAATTATGTCCCACATTTCAAGCAAGATGTGGAAAAATTGTAAAAACATAATCAACTTTTGTGTTTTTTTGAATGTATTTTTTTGTTTTTAACTACCATCTTTCATTATTAAATAAAATATTTCTCCTCTTCCTGGCAAAGCATCAGAGATAAGAACTTGTTAGCTGGAGCTTTTTGCAGAATTAACATAAAAAAAATGTAGTGTAGAATCATGCCAAGCTTATCCTGGCTGAGACCAGGAGTCACACGGAACCAGCTCTCCATCTTGGAGGGTAAGAACCCCTAGACCTGATGGGTATGTGTAGGAACTTCAAAAGGTCTGTTCAAGCTGGTGGTGAGGAGACTCACCACGGTCCGATCGGTCCGGCCCCACTTGGGTGTTGGCCACCAGGGGCGTGTCCAGTGAGTGGCCTGAGGGAGCACATGCCACCCTTGGAATCTGACTGGCCACCCCAGGTGCCACCCCACTGTGTTGCATTGAAATTGACTTTATATTGTCCACAAAAGGCTTGAGCTACCATCTTTAATAAAGATAAAAACCTTTATTAAAGATGGTAGCTCTACAACTTGGTGTCAGAGCTTGGTTCGCGTTTCCGGCAGTAATCGAAACTCGGAATTTCAGACCAGGAAATGACGTAACGAGCTTGTTTTGCGTTCCAGATTCCAACTCTGCAAAACTACATAAAACCAGAAAACATTTAAAAAAATCAAACGTCTAAATGTAAACACCAGGAACAGTTACAAAACCATAAACACCGGTCAAGTTTGGCGGCAATGCTGACGTTTTCAGCAACGTAACTATTGATAACAAGAATAAACAACAACTCGGTGCTGTTAAATAGCAAAAAGAAAGAGAGCAGAACATATAGATGATGAAAAAATAAAGACAACAACTATGGTAGCACTGGGCGCGGCCATCTTTAAAATGGTGATCTCGGGGTCCTCTGAAACGTACGAGCTCGGAGTTCCGAGTTTATTGCGTAATTTCTGGTTCCGAGGACAACAGGAACTCACCATAAGTCGGGCTCCTTTGGGTAGGGAGGTGAGAGGCAGGGGACATCTTGGACAGGTCCATCAGGGACACAACACTCACTCACTCACACCTAAAGGGACTAATTAGAACTCATTTTTAAGTTCTTTCTGTGTTTTTCTTCTAATTCCATGTTTTTTTTTGTTCTTATCTTGTACACAGAGTAGCAAAGTTTTGGTCTCTCACTGTGTTTGCTGACAGTTTTGACGTCGGTGTGAAAAACCAAAACTTTGCTACTCTGTGTACAAGATAAGAACAAAAAAGAACATGGGACTAATTAGAGCCACCAATAACCTAAACTTGCCTGTTTATTGATCTGTTGGAGGACATCTGGAGTGCTCTGAGATGTGGCACCACCCAGACTCATCATTAAGGTGATCAGTAACAACAGACCTGCTGTTCTTGATCAGTTTCTTGCAGCAGCTGTTCCCACTCAGCAATCAGCTGCAGCTGCACTGAGGATCATTTAAAACCAGCTCCTGCAGTTGTGAGTCATTGTCAGAAGGTTCTGGACTTTGTGTTTGGTGTGCGCTGGCAGCATTAGCAGCAGAATGAGGTAATGCCCTTCTACAACATTCTTAAGGTGGCTCTGATTCTGGATCATGCAGGCTGGAGCCTATTAGGTGGGGTAATGTTGGAGCTAATTATCTTAAATGTGTTCTTAACCTGTGACTTTCTTTTAGGATGTTGTGGATTTTTCTGCTGATTGGCAGCATCTCCTGTGCTCCTCAACAAGGAGGTAAGGTGACTCTAAACCAAAGCAGCACTTGACATGAACAGGTGAATATGTAAATGTTTGACTTTGTTTCTCTAGTTAGTGGCGGTGGATCACCCATGTGGATGTTTTCAGCTTCACCTTCTGGACAAGCTCAGTCCCCGCCAGGCTATGAGAAACCAGTTGGACAGGCTAGTGGTTATGTGGCTCCAGGGCTTTACTACAGCAGCAACGCTGCCGAAGGTGAGAGCGGTTCTCCTTATCTGGCCCAGCAGGGCGCCCCTCAGGTTGGTCAGCGTGGAGCTCCAGGCAGCAGCGGCCCTTACCAGCAGACGGAGGAAAGCTGGAGCTTTTCATCTGACACAGGTGGTGAGGATGAGCCAGTCTTCACTCCTGTGGAGGACGAGGATCAGGTTTATGCCTTTAAGTCTCGGTCCCGTTACAACCGCAAGCGCCTGCTGTTCGACCAGTTCCGCTACACCCCAACGCAACTTTACCAAGAAGAGCCACAACATCCTCACCACCACGGTAGAGGGCATCAGAAGGATCACGTCAAAGGCTACTGAACTTAATTCTGCAAGTGTTAGTGCTAAAAGACAGTCGTACAAAAAACTACTTGCTGTTAATAAAGGCGTGTCTAAAATATTGGCTCTTTGTGTTTAGTGATCTTCTACAGCAGTTTTATCATGAACCTGCCTTCTGATCTTGACTTGGAACTGTATGGGAGGTGTACTTAAAGCCATCTCAACCTTCCAGTGAAAAAGCAGTCTAGGGCAGGGGTAGTAACTCCCTTCCCCTGAGGGCCAGTATCAACATGTGTCACTTCCCCTGCTCCAAACCTGATTCACCTGTTGCACTCATCAGGCTTTGCAGAAGCCTTTTAATCACCTGATTGGTGTGTTAGAGCAGAGTAAACACTTGGTCTTCAAAAATGCATCTCTGAACTTCCATCCCCAAACAGTTTCAGTCACTTCAGCCAAACAATCATTTCCTCCATATCTAGCTCCGTCTCCGTTTTGATTATTTTCCGACATGAAGACAGGAAGCCACCTTGGAATCGAGTGAGGGGAGAACGCGCTGTGATTGGTCACTTGAAACATTTCGTCTCAGCCGACAGCTCGCGTAGAGCGCACACGGCGAGTGTCTGCCCCCCGTGGGGCGGAAAGTATCAAACCAGTTTGATATTCACCTCAGGGTCTCGTGAGGCAGAAAATTCAGTGATAATTAGGCGTGCGAGGACTCTGCTGAGCTAACGGCCTCGAATGACAGTTAGCTCAGCTGTTGGCTCTCGTGTGCGGCAGGCTTTAAGTCACAGGAGGTAGGGAGGAGAGGTATGCATAGGAAAGAGATATAAGGATTGACTTTATGTTACTTAGGAATGTGTCTGATTAATGGCTTTGACCACCGTGACCTGAGATTTATGGCTGTGAAGATAATGGAAAAAAAGCTGCTGTGATTTGTTCACATTATGTATGATTAACACACACACACGCAGAAGAATTTTATCTTTTTAAGGAGGGGGTAGAAGAGGATGTGAGGGAGGGGTTAGAGCCTCTTGGAATAGAGGACTGATACTGCACATGTTCAATATTGTCACACACGATTGTAAAATCGGTTGTAAGTTGTATAATGACATTAAGGATCAAAGACCTAGCTGAACAAATAGTCGTTAACCACCACATCCTATCATAAATTAACGTTTGACGTAAAGGTTCAAAGCTTTATTACACTGGACACTAATAAAAAATATCCAGACATTAAGTTTCAAGGGCGGGGGGCAATAAATCATAGGGCAATAAATCACTTTTTGACAAAAAGTGTGTTTTACTACTCTCTCATGCTTTAACAAACTTGACCAAAAAACTTGCTGTGTGTTAACAGATGTTCGAGTGTCAACTCTTAACTAATAACTTTCCTTATCCTCAGCAACACCAGAAAACAATCCTTGTTTTTACCTAAACTACTTTAAGAATACTTGATGAGAAAAGTTCTTTACTCAGCTCTAAACTATTCATTTTTCTTTTTGCGGTAACTTAAATTCAAGAAAACAGCATATGACAAGAAAACCACTTCTCAAAGGTTGATAGACTCTGCTTTAGATAAAATTATTTAAAAAGATTGACTCTTATTCTAACTTTTTAATTTCATAGGTTAAATTTGAGGGGATGGGGTCAGATGTCACGGCCTTGGAGCCTAACCTTCGTTTGTCTTAGCGTGGTAGGATCAGTTTACATTTTGTCAGTGAAAAACTCCTATTCTACTGAGCAGCTACAGAAAAACATCCTTGTTTTTAAATCGATACTTTAAAAGAAAATGATCTTTATTTAACTATGAACTAGAAGCTGGACTCTGCAGAGGTAGAACGTTGATTTCCGGGGCGCGCCACCCCCTGCAGGCATCTGCTGGATCGCTATAGCATTTTCACACAGCAGGGTCTTTGACGGTGGTGTATCAGAGCTCTCCTCTCTCACTCCATCTCTGGTAGGTGATGAAGCATCGGGGTTTGGCGGCGGTGTATCGGAGCTCTCCTCTTTCACCCTATCTCTGGTAGATGCTGAAGCATCGGTCATCGTTTTTTTGGAGTGATTCCTTCGGCCTTTTCCCATTCTGAAGATTGTGATTTTCTCAGTCTGACATAGCGTATGCGGAATGAGAGAGTTTTTAAAGAGCTCGGATCAGAGGAGGGGGTATCACGCGAGGGTGCGGACATCTGCGTAACAGAGGGGGGGCCTGAGGGGGGCTCTGACGTAGGGGGGTAGTAAATGATACGTGAAATAAAATCCTGGCTATTGTAGGGGCAGGAAGGGTTTTTTTACCCTAGGAGAAATTTGCTGTGGAAGAAGAATTAATGAGTAACCCTTTAGCTATTGTATGGTCAGAAAGGTTTTTAAAACCTAGATCGCAAGAGTGAGCTTCACGCAGGCAACTAAGAGAGGCGCGAAATCGGGAGGATGCGTGCCGGTGGAGCGGAAAACTAAACATATACGTCTCTGTAATAAAATCCTGGATACTGCAGGGGCATGAAGGTTTTTTATTAAGGGTGTCGTTTCCTAAACACCTGCGGATCGAGGGGGGCCGATGTGGAGGAAGGGGATTCCTGAGCTGTAAATTATTGACATAAAGGAACAAGGTCAGATGCTGGAGGGGGATGAAATCACTAGCTTGATAGAAAGGAGCAAAGTAGGGGGCGAGGGGGGGCTAAGGAGGGGGTAGAGGAGGATGTGAGGGAGGGAGGGAGGGAGGGAGGGAGGGGGTAGAGGAGGCTCTTGGAATAGAGGACTGATACTGCAGATGTACAATATTGTCACATCCGATTGTAAAATCGGTAGAAACGGTTGTAAATTGTATAATGACATTAAGGATCAAAGACCTAATTGAACAAATAGTCGTTAACCACCACATCCTATCATAAATTAACGTTTGACGTAAAGATTCAAAGCTTTATTACACTGGACACTAATAAAAAATATCTGGACATTAAGGGGGGGGGCATAAATCATAGGGCAATAAATCACTTTTTGACAAAAAGGGTAGTATACCTTCTCTTGTGTGTGCGTGTGTGTGTGTGTGTGTGTGTGTGTGTGTGTGTGTGTGTGTGTGTGTGTGTGTGTGTGTGTGTGTGTGTGTGTGTGTGTGTGTGTGTGTGTGTGAGGATAAAGTATATCTAGTTCTGTTATTTCCCCTTATGATCACTTGTACTGGTTAGCTGATTTACTTTTAAGGACATGGTGATGTGCTTAAAAAGAACGGAATGGATGTATTTAAAAAACATACATGATTTAGTGTCTGGGAAAGGCTGTGCATTTGCTGGACCCTGAGAGTTGTAATATTACCGGCTCCTCACAGGTCATGGGACTGAGCAGCACTCAGACGCGCTGGTGAACCACTTGTCCAGTACTGTTATTCTGTGAAGATGGACTGAGAGTTGGGTGCAATAAAATGAACCTTATTTCAACAAGTCTGACTTTTTATGGTGGTCAGTCGATTATTTCCCCCTACCTGTATCTTACAGGAGGTCATGGGACTGACCAGCTCTTGGACTTAATTGCTGGCTGAATGGTTTGCAAACACAGTTGTCTGGCAGTGTCAATTTGTGGGGGCAGGTATAAACTCATTGTGTGTGTGTGTGTGGAGGGGTAAATATGTTAGGCTCAGTAAAACTGAGTGTTTTGTCAGTAGATGCACCGCTATCTTCCATCTTGAAAGACGGCAATGCTGGTTTGTTATTTCTGGCCTCTTCAAGAGATGTTTTTAGGACCGGTACAAATGCACCCTCCTTGTTCAAAACATAGCAGATTACAGGCTCTCTGCTTTCCATCTGCTCCTTATAGCGTTTCTGGAAAATTTCTTGCGATGACAGGCCTTTTTCATCATGACATACTTCGAGAGTGGTTCGTAGGAGTGGGAAACTCATTTCTTGTCTGAAATCCTAACTCAAATGATTGGTCTGATATAATTTCTCTACATGTATCAGAGAGAGAGAGAGAGAGAGAGGGAGGGCAAGGAATAGATGCAGAGAGGGTGGGATGAAGGGGGACCGTGGGAGGGGTAGGATAGATAAATTGATTGATAGTAACCAGATGGTAATCGTATATCCTAACAGGAAGGTTCAAAAACCATCAGACACACATTCCTAAGAAACATAAAGTCAATCCTTATATCTCTCATAGGCAGTTTCTGCTCGTTGAGCAACAGCTACAGTTTATAAGCTTGACCCTCCCATATTCCAGCCAGAATTGACAAAACTTTTTGCATGAGAATCAAAACATCTGCAAGAAATAAGTCCAGTTGCCTTCATTTGAACCCCTTTCCATGACCTGGATGACTGAGAACCTTCACCAGCAGAGGGTCAAATGGATAGTCCAACCTCGGATTCAGGAGGAGCAATGTGGTTTTCATCCTGGCTGTGGATCACTAGACTAGCTCTTTAGTGGGTCCTGTGTTTTGTGCACCTGCAGAAGACATTTGATCATGTGCTCTGGGGGTACCATGACCCTGATACAGGCTGTTGGGTCCCTGTATGATCGTATCAGAGTTTGGTCCGCATTACAAGCAGTAAATTGGGTTCATCTCCAGTGAGAGTTGGTTTACCAAGGCTGCCCTTTGTCACCCGTTCTGTTCATAACTTCTGTTTTGCTAGATGATGTGGACGTTTCGCTCCAGCAGCACCTTCCGCTCTCGTGTATTTTTAATTCCAAAACTTGACAGGATGTCCAGACAGACCTCTGAATCCTTGTCATAACTTTTCCTCAGGAACGTCCTGACACGACGCTCACCTCTGCTGATCAGTGACGTAGGAGGCGGTTTTAATGCTACATGACCGTTCAGACTGCAGTCGCTTTCAAGATCATCAGATACGTATTGGACCTGTGCTGTTCAAACTGTCACAAATAAAATCAGATATTGATTTGATTAAATTTTGCCTGCAATGTGAATCTAGCCAAGGTGAAGAGAGAGCTGAGCTGGAAGGCCAAACTTTTGATTTACCAGTCAGTCTACGTTTCAACCCTCATCTATGGTCAGACTCTGACAAAGACACATTAGTCAAATTCACTCACACCTAATAAACCTCTACTCACCTGAGTGCGCCAGTCTTCCTGCTTTTTATTATACAGTATATGACAGGTCACCAATCATTTGGGCATAGAAAGTGTTTCTATGGAACTAAAGCTTGTTGGCAGAAGCTGGTGTCCTTCCACGCTGACCGGAGAAATCCCCTCATCAAGCAGCAGGTGATCAACAGAGAAAAACCAAAAAGACGACTAAAAACACCGACCTCAGGTTAATCACTTCTCTGTTATTAATTATATAATTTGCAGATACACAAACGGACAAGTACACAGCATTTAAACGCTGGACATGCAGACTACTACAATTTTTTTATATTTTTATATGTCTGTATATATAGATAGAGACAGAGAGGGAGGGGAAGAAGAAGAAACAATCTTTTATAGAGAGCCTCTCAAAATAAAAATCACGAGAGAGAGAGAGAGAGAGAGAGAGAGAGAGAGAGAGAGAGAGAGAGAGAGAGAGAGAGAGAGAGAGAGAGAGAGACTCTAAATGTAGGAACCTTTCTCTGCGGAACGCTAGGTTCATTCCCATTTTCCGGGTGTTTATTTTAACCGCTGCACCTTCTGCTCACAGGAAGTAAACAACAGTCGTTTTGTTGCGCTAACTTGTTTCATTTTAAACACTAGACGTTCAATAAACGATCCTAAAACGCAGCTGTGTGGCTAACACGATTAGCCGCTAGCACTGATAGCCTCTATGAAGTCAAGCTGACATTCGTATTGTAAGAAGCGATGGTGTTTGGACTTTTACCGCCTCTACGATGTTGTCCACTTGTAAACAGGTTAGTCAGAGCGTACTCACAGACGGCCAGACTCTTGTCTGAAAAGTTCTCTTCTAAGGAGCACCTCAGAAGATTTATATCAGAAAACACGGAGCTAGCTGGTGAACAGAGCCTGACCCCCGAGATGAAACTGAGATTATTCACTCCTGGCTGCAGATTCTGGACAGAAAGACCACAGCTGTGGCCTTTTGATGACCCATACTGGGCGATTTATTGGCCTGGAGGACAGGCACTGTCAAGGTCTCACCATAAACAAAGTTTATTTAGATTTTTTCAGACTACACTTTGACCTCCCATCTCCCCATAGGTACTTAATGGATCACCCTGATATGTGTGTGGGGAAGGCTGTTCTGGATCTGGGGAGCGGCTGTGGAGCTTCAGCCATCGCTGCCAAAATCTGTGGTTCTGCTCATGTGGTGGCCAATGACATCGACCCACGTAGGTCCGCTTCATTACGTCATTTCTATCTCAGATCAGAATTATATCATGTCTCCAATAATTATAAAAACCAATGCTACACAAATAACTGTCATTTTATTATTACATTTGGGGAGGTTGAGGTTCAAAATGTATTTTTTTATTTAAATAACCATCAATGAAGTAATAGCCTTTGATATTTGTCACTAATTATGTTTCTTTGTTATAAGAATAACTTGTTTAGGAACTTCTATGTCATGTTTTGATGCCTTGGTGAACTCTAATAGACATGCAGCACTTTTTGCAGGAATATGGTCCAAATGCCTTTTTTTCATATATTAATGTAAATGATGACAGGAGATAAACAAATGTAACAAATTATGTTTTTTAATTTGCTAGTTCCTAAATATGTCTATTAGCTTTAGACTTTTATTGTTTGATTGTGGGTCAGTCTTAAAATAACTAGCTGGATCAGAAGCTGGAACCTCTTTTGGTCCAGGGTTAAAACATATTTTCTAGTTCTTCTACTAATTTAATAAAATAGTCTTTTAAGGTATTCGCAGATTAAAGGATATCGACCTGATATGGAGTTGTTTTTCTAATCTTAGTTAACTTTGTGTTCCAGCAACAAATGTGAATTCTCAGTTGAAGGGCAAATAACGCCCACACAAATATCTTTGGTATGCAGATAACAGCTACCGGCGTCCAGCTCTGGCTGGCAGCAGGCATGAGAAAAGAGATGAGCTGTTAGCCCCTGATTGGTAAATCAGCTCAGTGAAAAAGCTGTGTCCTTGGGCAAGACACTTAACCCGAATTGCCTCTGTTGGTGGTGGTCAGAGGGGCCGATGGCGCAACAATGCAGCCTCGCTTCTGTCAGACCGCCCCAGGGCGACTGTGGCTACTCAGTAGCTTACCATCATCAGCAGTGTGTGAATGTGTGAGTGCATGCAGTGTCTTTGAGTGTCCTAACAAAGCGCTATATAAGTTCGATGAATTATTATTATTATTATTATTAAAAAGCTCAAACATCACATTCTATTTGCATGCATGTTGACTTTAGAGCACTTGAGAACATCTCAGATGTAAATTAACTTCAAAGAACCTTTTCTTTTTCCTGCATTTTGGATACTTTTTCCTACTTTATCTTTGCCCTGCACAGCTTGTCCTCCTCCTCCATGTCGACCCTGAAAGTCTAGAAACTTGTTGCATTCTTCCTTTTAAATGGTAAATGGTAAATGGTCTGTATTTGTATAGCGCCTTCTTAGGGTTCTACAACCCCCCAAGGCGCTTCACAACACAATCAACTCAATTCACCCATTCACACGCTGGTGGGGATGAGCTACGTTGTAGCCACAGCTGCCCTGGGGCGCACTGACGGAGGCGAGGCTGCCGAGCACTGGCGCCACCAGTCCCTCCGACCACCACCAGCAGGCAAGGCGGGTTAAGTGTCTTGCCCAAGGACACACAGCAGCATTCTCTGGCCGGAGCCGGGATCGAACCTGCAACCTTCCGATTACTGGACAACCCGCTCTACCTCCTGAGCTACTGCTGCCCATATTTTATAAAACCCACATTTTATAAAAACACATTAATTGTAAGTTTACGCAAGAGTGCAGAACTATAAAACATTGTGATTTTCATCAGTTGGTTATGCATTCCTGCTGTGAGATTACCATGATATCTCCCTGTAACAGCTCTAACCCAAACTATTTGTCAAAAGCTCAAAGGTCCTTCATCCTACACCCTAAACTGAGATTTTTTTTTTTTAATTTCCTGAGAAAAAAAAAAATAACCATTAATAATTCTCTGAGTAATAAGAATAGAATGTTTTTAGAGAGTAAATCTTGTAAGAGACGATTTTTCTCATGTTTAGCTCAAATATTGTATTCTAACAAAGTTGAAGCTGCTTGTATTTTGGAAGCATTTTATTTTGAAATGACACTTTCCTCTCCAGTTAAGAGGCAGCTCAGTGTTTTTATTCTTTCACGCTGAAAACGGTAAACGTGTCTCTCTGTTTTTCAGTCGCAGCTGTTGTGACTCAGATGAACTCTGAACTGAACAACGTTGAGCCTCCGGTTTGTTTGACCAGCAACATGATCGGTTCAGACCCAGAGGGCTTCGACTTGATCCTCCTGGGCGACATGTTCTATGACGAGTGCCTCGCCGACAGCCTCCACAGCTGGCTGGACAGCTGCATCCAGACACACAGAACCAAAGTGCTCATCGGAGATCCTGGACGAGCCCTGTTTGAGGGACATGATGTACGAAAACATCTGCAGCACCTGGCCCGATTTGAGTTGCCTGAGTGTGTGAAGGAGGAGAACTACGGTCTAACCACCAGCGATGTATGGCGTTACCATCCTGAACTCTGAGTAGGGAAAATAAAGCAGAGTAAAGGTTAGAATTGAGAGGATACACCACAACATGTGATAAACATGACCATGCATGCATGGAGCAGATCAGACTGAGCCTTGGAATGTGTGCCTCATCTGCTTCTGCTTCCCTTGCAGGGAAGTTAAATAAAATCAGAGACAATTTCAGTTGTATTTAAATGTATTTTGTTTGTTCTCTAGTATAAAACTGTGCAAGAATCCTGTGGGTTTGAGACTCTGAAAGGCTGCAGGAGCAAATCTGACTGAGAGCTCCTCCCTTTCTCACACCAAAGACCGGGGTTAGATTAATGATCTGGTCTACATGTTGTTACAAAGCTCAGTGGTTTTCGTCTGCACCGCTTCAATATCTCAAGCTTTTACTTTTAAATGTTTTTTGTTCTGCCTTTAGACTTGTCACATTGTAAAAACAGTCAAAGCTATGCTGCTTCTAACAGCTGCACCTGAGTTCTACTCAGACTTTTTTTTATTCTTTTAATTTAAAACAAAGCATAAACTTAACAGGATGATAATGAATGCATAAAAATATGTATATTTATGAACAGAATACAACGTTGGTGCAGTGATAATAAAGATTCTTAATCCAGTTTGAGCTCCAACATGATAAAAACACAGAGAGCTGGTTGGCTGAGAGCCATGACCTTTAGGTGAACAAGTATATTTCTGACATGATTAACACAAACCAGATGTGAAACATGACACTTTCATGGAACCAGTCCAGAGAAATGCCACCACTGGTGGTGGGCTGAAGGCAACGAAAAAGGAAGGGGTTCCTCTAAGGTGGGCGGAAGACGTATTCAATGCCGATCTCTGCAAATGAACAAATGCATGTGTTGGATCTGACCTAATTTTGCATATAAGTCAAGAATATACTCAAAATGTGACATCACATTAAATGATTTAAGATATGGCGTTCCAAGTAGAGAATGTCCAGCAAAAGAACTTTGATACCTCTGGCTTCGCTACAATCAAACTCACACTTATCTTGGGTCTGCAGACAATAGATTACATCTGGTTCTGGTTGAAAACAGGTATAAGAAACCAAATCGTAAAGTTACATTGAAAGTCCAACATAATGTCAGAACGAACTGGGTCTGAGAAGATAAAATGTTGGTAGAGAGTAGTAAACAACACTTTATGTCAAGTTATGATTAATGACCCTATGATTAATGACCCCCCTGCTTTGATCCTTTATGTCAAGTTATGATTAATTAGTGTCCGGTGTAATAAAGCTTTGAACCTTTATGTCAAAAGTTATATTGTCACCCCCCTGATTTCTATGAAGCTAGCTTATCCACTTCCTCCAGCATCACCCCCCCTCGTTCTGCTGGTAGGGTGACCAGATGTCCCGCTTTGTGCGGGACAGTCCTAGCCTAGTGAACTAGACCAATTCTTGCTTTGCAGAGTTTGTATACACATATATAGGATGGCTTGCCAGCAGGGGCGTCGGACTGGGGGGAAAAAGGGTACCGTTTACCCAGGGCCCACTGCAGGAAGGGGCCCTGAGACAGCCTTGAATAAAAATGTTTTATTGTGGGTTTTTTTCCCCCGATTAACTTAATGTCTTCATAAACGTCTCTTTACCTGTGGATAAAGAGGTTAAAAAACAGAATTTTGCCTTAAAAATAATAACCGAATTGTCTCTGAGGCATCAATCACCCCTTAAAAATGTGCAAAGTGGTTTAGTCCACACCTGCGGCCAGGGGCTGCACCCCGCATCTACAGCTATGAGACATTGATATCGCCGACAGCCAGAGCTGGAGGCAGGAGGAAGTCATGTGTTTCCTCAAGAAAGGGAAACCTGGCTTCCAGAAAAGAAAAGAAAAGAAAAAAGAAATGAAGGAGAAAAAGTTAATTGAACAGAAGCAAGTATGGGATTTTCAAGAAGGGAGGTGAGCAGCAGCAGCAGCACAGAACCCAGTTTGAGCTGATATTAGCTCTCAGACTGAAAGCTGCATTCATGTTCAGTGTTAAACGCCTTTAGTTTCACCATCAAGATCAGTTATAAATCCATTAGTATTATTAGAATTATTACCGCAGCCGCCGCCATTAAATTTGCGGACCTCGCAGTAAAAACAGGTTCTCTCTGTGTGGATATTTCAGCTCCTTCCCACTCATGGATCAGGACAAACTTGGTATCGATGGATTCCTGGTAATCTCAGGAATGTGAAGCTGCCAGTGTCATCATGCTATACGAAAACCTGAATGCAACAGACCTCAAAAACTGTCTTGTTAATCCCAGATGATGATCTACTTTAACTCTAGTAAGGTAAAGTTGCCCACAGTGGAGGTGACTGACTTTAGGCCATAAATGATGGCCCATAATGAAAGCTGGAAAAAGGCATAGTCTAATTATTACATGAGCTCTTGTTGCAAGGTATGGAGAGCCAAATGTGACACAATTCAATAAATAGCTAAAGCATTAATTAATTTTATAAATGTATCATTAAATATTTTAGATATTTAATTACATGAACCATAAAAATATTTAATTCATTAAAATAAATGTATAGATATTTAATAATTTATCTCATTATTTCATGTTTGTTCATGATTTTGTTTTATCTGTCAACCTTGCCCATCACAATCAGTGAGCAAGGCTCAGGTTGATAACAAACATGGCAGCTTATATGTTAGAGGGTTTTTATTGACCTGGTCAGAGATATTTTAAGCCTAACAAATAAAACAGTTGCTTTCTCAGAATCAATGGAAAAACAGTACAAGAGGAATTTCAGGAGGAATTTCCTGAGAGACTGACTACAGAATACCTGTAGAAGTACTCCTTCATGTGCTTGGTCAATTTAACCTATTGCAACAATATATATCAGTATTAGCAAAGCTTAACGTCATGAACCACATGCCCCTTTAGATGCAGCAGCAGCAGGGCCCTCATTCTCTCCAGATAGCACTGAGATTTCACTTTTATTATGCTGACATTTGTATTTGCTCAATATAGAGGTTAAACTAAGATCATGTTTATTAACGTGTCTTATAGCATGACAAAAATTGTGCACGAGAGATATTAAACAAGTGAGCGTGGGGGCCCACCTAGATGGCTTGTACCTAGGGCCCAGAATTTGGTGCTACGCCCCTGCTTGCCAGGCTAGGACAGTCCCGCATTTTCATCACTTTTCACACGTCCCGCAAATTGAGACAATGTCCCGCATTGACAGTCTCCCGTTCCGAATTTCAATCTTGCATAAACGGTGTGGAGAAAGCCGCCTGTTGCTGTCAGTCGAACCAGGAGGCGGGACTTTAACGCCGGTCCGGAGCGCTTGGGGCGCGCACCCGAACCACCAAAACAGAAGCGTCAGCGAGAACGGAGGAAAGATGAACACCGTGGCGAAAATGCTGTTAGAATAAACTCGTGGGTTAAAAGTGTTCATTGAGACTCTGTCAGGGTCTTTGTGTTGTTTCTCAGAGTCATTTTTTGTGTCACGGCGCGGAGTCTGATATGAAACAGAGCAGAGAATCCAAGAGTCACAAAAAAATATGTTGGTCTGAACTGAAGCAGGTTTCCCAGTAAGTAGACAGGTCCCAAACGAGTTTCTAACACACACAAGGTGCTGGAGTNTGTTTTGTTAAATGCACAAACCTTCACTTCTGTCCTGTTGTCTCTGGTTCACAGCCTTCAGTCCAATAGTATCCTATAATTAGTTGTTGTAGTCATATTTACATCAATTTCATTTGATAATTTCCCACTGAGAGCAAAACAAATCCTAATCTGCTTGTCTGATAGATTTCTGGTCATAACAGGGCCGATGCTGAAGTCTGAACTTAACCCTAACCCAGCTGCTTCTGCTGAGTGAAGCTTGAGGCTCATCAAAGGCACAAGAACACCTGAGTGGCAGTAATTCAACCTAAAAGGTGAAACTAATCTATGAGACAGACTCATTACATTCAAAGCCAGATATTTCAGCCTTTATTTGTTATAATTGTGATGATTCTGGCTACAGCTGATGAAAACCCCACATTCAGAATCTCAATTAAAATATAGTGAAAAGGTTCAATATTCTAGACTCAAAGTGTCACACTCTAATCAGCTGATGAATCCAGAACACCTGCAGAGGGTTCCTGAGCCTTTAGATGGTCTCTCAGTCTGAGCTGGATTACTGACATTAGTGGACTTTTACACCAGATTCTCATTTCTGAGTTTCACCTGTAGACCACATTAGAACAGGCTCTGCTAAAAACTACAATACTTAGATTATTCAGAGCTTAACTAGATTATATTAGACTGATAGCAGAGTCCTTAAAGAACAGTTTGTGATTGGTTAAACCTTTATTTGATCTGTGACAGTTCAAAAAATGCAGATTTCAGAACTTTATTGCATCTGACCCACCTTAGGTCTGGTCTAGGGACAGACAGATAATAACAATGGTGCTCAGTGGGGCTGTACCGTCTTCTTGCCCCTAAGTCAAAAGCTGAAGGGCGGGAGCTTGGGCACGTGACGCGTCAAGGGGTCTGTAACTTTATATAACACCCCCCACCCCAGATGCACACAAGCCTGCTGTGTCCCCCCCACATCTGAAATCAAAATTTCGTCCATGAGCCTATCAGAGGCTGGGTGGGTGTGGCCAGCAACAACTTGTTTTCCTTATGGTGACGGAGCTCATTCTGGATGGTTCTGACACGGTCAAGAATAAAGCTGCTCAGATCGCTTTATGTGAGAGGCATTTTGTGCAACATGTTTTGTATTGACCATAGAACTATTATAACTTAAAAAAATAATTATATGTAAATATTTTGTGTTTATACATTTTTTTCATCACCTTATTCTCTGTCAAAAGTTTTGATGTACCCTGCCTTACCACGCTGCTGCAAAGGTGTATGAAAAGTTATGTTTTCTTAACAGAAGCTATTGGTATGTGGTCACAAAAAGATCTTTGGTTTTATATACAGCAATCTAGATAAGGGTTTAGTTTGATTACATGACATTGATGAGGTTTCTCAACAAAGGTTTCTGAAATGCAATAAAAGTTTCTCTAAATTCAGAAAAAGTTTAAAGGTGCAATTTGTAAGACTTCCATTCTGTGGTCAAATGTGGTTACTGCAGTCCACTTTTTAAGCAAAAATATTACTCTCTCACTCCCGTTCCATGAGTTTCATGGCTGTTGCCAGTTACAGACCAGCACCAGAGGATTTTAGATGACGAGTCATACACAGTAAGTTGATAAGTAGATAAATACATTTCCATATCCGGTGCTAGCACTCCTGGGTTTATTACAGTAGGGAGCAGTTACTCCAGCATTACAGGAAGTGTTGTTGTTTGCCATTTGTTGTTCTAGTTCTGAACGACTCATTAAATGAAGTAAAACACCACGATTGACTCATTATTCACTTCACACACATTTCACTGTAATATCCAGTTATTGGTCATTGAAAACGTAGTTTGAGATATTTTTAGAGCCGGCTATTTGCTTCTAATTCACTGTTAGCATTGTTAGCTCAGCGTTAGCCTCTAGCCTGCTTCACCTGATATTAGAGTAAAACAAAAGCATGCCGTGACTTCTTAGGGGTACAACAAATAACTTCTGGGTCGCTCTTGTTTACCGGCTTCAGTTATTTACACAACTCTGGAGCTTTTTGCCTGCTGCTGACAAATTACAAATGACTGCTGCATTAGTTTGCTGCAGATTTGGCAACCTCACAGAGAGTAACAGTGACTACGTCCTGCTTTCTTTTTTTAACTGACAACACCCCAGCCGGCTAAGAATGAAATCTGTTTCAATGTAACCTTCCTTCTAACATGATTGAGACGTTAGACTGTTTTTTTGATTATTTCACTGTAGAATTCTTACAAATTTCACCTTTAATTATGACGTTTAAAATTGCTTGAACTTTCCTTTAAAACCAAAAGCAGATGTTGAACTTATCATTAAAATTAAGCCAGTTTAGAGAGAGCCCTGATTGGGTCCCATAACTCCGCCTTTAAACAACACTATTGGTATAAGGGTTCGAAGTCAGGTCAGGTGGACAAATATATAACGTGTTGTAGGTGGTTACTTTTAATGAATCCTGAATAAAATATAAAGGTATTCAACAAGAGGTGATATTCCATATAAATATGAATTATCACTTTTATTGAACCTTTAATATTTGATTGATGATGAAAATAGGTCCTTTGGGTATGCCAGGGAAACAATAATTTATAATAATTTGAAACAGAGGCGAAAATATAGTTTATAAAATTCAGTTTATTATTATAGTTCTACTACTAATGATGATGCAGGACAAATGATTATAAATGATGGTTCAAGGTAATATCAACTGATGAATGAACAATGATGAAACATGATATTAGATATTGAAAAGCCTCATTAAGGATCTAAGGAAATGTGATGTCTGGGTTATAATAATAAGCTGTCTGTCTGTTTACTTAGGTTTAACAAATTTTCAAATTAATAAAATTACTAATAACCATCCAACGCCAGTGCAGAGGTACGGTACCCGGGTGTATGGAGGTTTCTTGGTGATCCGGCTGGTATGGAAGTTTCGTCGTCACATGAGGAGTTTTACTTCTGGATGTCACAGGCCGTATCCCTTGACTCCGCATCAGCTGGTCAGAGATAACTTCCCGGGCTGCAGGCGGACCGTTTCACGGCGGATGAGTTGGAGGCAGATTGCAGATAAGAATTGGTTGATTCAAAAGAGATGGTTCTTTATGCCGCTAAAATGATTCCACTGGAAAGTCTGGCTTGCAGTGGCGGCTGGTGAATTTTTTTTTGGGTGGGGCACATTTTTTTATTTTTATTTTTTTATGTTAGTTCTTGTGAATGGTTTTTTATCTTGAGAGGCACTATATAAACGATCGTTATTTTCTTTATTTGCAGGTCAGTTTTTCAGATGCGCTAACCACATATCACCACTAGGGAACACCAAATTACCATTCTTATGCGTCACACAACTTGAAATCGATGGACTTTGTTGCTAAGTTAGCAACAAAGTTGTTCCAAAAACATGCTTCATATTCACCAATATATGCAAACCTCACACACACTAAACAGGAAGAGGCTCCACGTTTTCTACCTCAACACCACCCAATGACTGCTAAATGAAAAGCAAAACAAAGATATTTTCATGAAGTCAAAAGCTAAATTCTGTCTTACCTTGCTGGTCAAAATAATCCATCTTATAGTAAAAAAATCCACTTGATTCGTAGAATCCAATGATAAAAAGATGAAACTACTAGTTTTCTCCATAGTCAACGTTAGCAGCGGCCCCACAACAACAAAGGACGTGAACTAGCCTGTGGAGAAATTTCCGGTTCTGCTGGCTTGACTTCCCATGCCAAGCCAACTTTATTTATAAAGCAATTTAAAAACAGGTAACACTGACCAAAGTGCTGAACATAAAAGTAATAAACAGAATAAAAGATAAAGATAAAAAGATCAAAATAAAAGATAAAAACACATTAAACAAGTTAAAACAGTATCATGTCAACACTCATACTGGGTCAAATGCCAAGCTGAAGAGATGGGTCTTTAACAGTGATTTTGTTTCCAGTGAGGGGGCCTTCCTAATCTGTGCTGGCAACGAGTTCCATATTTTTGGAGCAGCAACAGCGAAAGCCCTGTCCCCTCTGAGCTTACGTTTAGTTCTCGGAACATCCAGGACCAACTGGTCAGATGACCTGAGTGACCAAGAAGAGGAACTAATATGTATTAGCTCAGAGAGGTAGGGTAGGGCAAGACCGTTTAAAGACTTAAAAACATATAAAAGAAGTTTAAAATGGACTCTAAAATGGACAGGCAGCCAGTGTAGTGAGGATAAATCAGGAGTAATGTGTTCTCTCTTACGTGTGCCAGCCGAGCAGCTGCGTTTTGCACTAGCTGAAGTCTAGACAGTAAGGACTGGCTAATGCCAACCCAGATAGCAAGCTTACATTGAAACAATATTAATTTTTCATCTGAATCATCAAAATGGTTGACATTGAAATCTTGATGCAAACTAGATGTTGAATCAATGTTGCAAAACTGATGAATTCTGACAGAGACAGCAGGGATACTGTGACTATTTCTCTCAATTGAAAAATGAGTGAAAATGCATTGATCTGTAGTTGTGTTGAAATTTCAATGTTTCAATATTCAGGTTAATTGAAATACAATTGTAATGGCATTGGTCTATAGTTAATAAATCAACATTGTTTCAATATTAAATTTGGGTGCAAAATGATATTTAATCAATGTTTTAACATTGACAATGCAATGTGGATTCTACATTGTTTCAATGTAAGCTTGCTATCTGGGAACATACAAAGAATTACAGTAGTCCAGTCTAGTTGTAGTTGTAATAAAGGCATGGATTACTGTTTCAAAGTCCTCTGTAGATGAGATGTTTTTTTACTTTTGCTAACTGCCTCAGATGAAAGAAGGTAGATTTGACCACAGTGATCTGCCTATCTAACTTAAAATCGCTGTCCATTTTAAAACCCAAATCAGTCACATTTTGCTTTCTGTGCGGTGCCAGAGGGCCCAAGTCCACAAGAGAGGGTTCGTTGGAGGTACCAGTACCAAAAATAATCATCTCTGTCTTGTTTTCATTCAAATTTAGAAAGTTCAAAGCCATCCAAGATTTGATTTTGTTCATGCAAACCAGCTAAGAGAGAAGTAAACAACACTTTATGTCAAGTTATGATTAATGACCCTATGATTAATCACCCCCCTGCTTTGATCCTTTATGTCAAGTTATGATTAATTAGTGTCCGGTGTAATAAAGCTTTGAACCTTTATGTCAAAAGTTATATTGTCACCCCCCCTGATTTCTATGAAGCTAGCTTATCCACTTCCTCCAGCATCACCCCCCTCGTTCTGCTGGTGCTGACGTAGGGTAAAAAAACCCTTCATAGGAGTCTCCTTCGGCCCCCCTCAATGCGCTGGTGCTGACTCCAGACTTCACACCCCTCCCCAGGATTTTATGACTCAGTCCTCCTCTATTGTCACCCCCCTGATTTCTATGAAGCTAGTGATCTCATCCCCCCTCTGGCATCTGACCTTGCTCCTTATCCACTTCCTCCAGCATCAGCCCCCTCGATCTGCTGGTGCTGACCTAGGGTAAAAAAACCTTCAGGTTGCTCATCCCTACCTTGTTCCTTTATGTCAATAATCTAAGGAATCCATTGTCTCCTTCGGCCCCCCCCCCCCTAAATCCGCCAGTGCTGACTCCAGACTTCACACCCCTCCCCAGGATTTTATGACACAATGCTTCATTTACCCCTACGTCACAGGAATGCCCCTCTGGCCCCCCTCTGATACGCAGATGTCCACACCCTCCTCCTGTGATCTGAGCTCTTTAAAAACTCTCTCATTCAGAACGCTGTATTTCGGACTGAGAAAATCACAATGGGAAAAGACCGAAGGAATCTCTCCTGAAAAATAATGTCCGATGCTTCAACATCTACTACCGAAGATAAATTGAAAGAGGAGAGCTCTGATACGGCGCCGTCATGCTCCGCTGCGTCAACATCAGAGAGCTCCGATACACCAGTGTCGAGGGCGCTGGTGTGTGGGAAAGCTGTAGAGATCCAGCAGATGCCTGCAGGGGGTGGCGCACCCCGGAAATCATCGCTGTACCTCTGCAGAGTCCAGCTTCCACCACTCGGCGGTAAAGATGCGCTGGAGCAAATCTGGTCCCTGGAGCCTTACGGCTACATCGGCAGTTTCGGCTACCGGTTCGTATATGAGGCTAAAGAACTTAACCTGCTGCACGATCCTGCTCGAGACATTCCGCTGATCGAGCATCTGTCACTTGCGGCTGTTCTCTGCTACAATGACTGGGCGGTGCTCAGGCATGCCGTTCCACGTCGGGTGTACAATGGCAACCGGGAGAGGCCTCCACCCGCTGCAAAACGCAACAGACCACAGGCTCTCCCATCGATACGCGAAATTCAGAATGCGCTGATTGCTTTCAGCGCATCCTGGGAAAGTCGGAGGGATGGTGACGGGCCTTGGATGCTCGTGGCCTCGGTGCGTGAGAGAGGATCTGAACTGTTTCTAGCGCTTGAAAGCATCCATGCTGAATGCGGTATTTACCGTCTTTTACTGGTCATCCCCTTCGATGCTTGGTGTGACAAGATGGATGAAGTTGCAGAGCGTATTACACTGCTTTTTCGCAGCAGCCGCTGCTGGAGAGACATTCTCACAGTGCGTAAAAAGTTGGAGTTCTAAGCCCCTCCCCCATAGGGGAACCCCGGCTCCGTCATCAGACCACGCCTCCTTCACATCTGCTTATAAACAACCTTCCTCGGCAACCCTTTCCATCGCATTTGACTGACAGCATCAGCATGACCGGGTTCTACACGCAAACCAGCCTAGATGACCTGTGGGGCGCTGACAGCGTTATTCCCAGCCCTAGCTGGCTTCCATCCGCTTCTTCGCAATCTCCTTCTACGCCTCCGAGATATAACGGGAGCCCTCGTCCTAGGTCCACACCACCGCTCTTTCTGGACGATGGCTTCCAGAGGCTTCCGACAATAATGGAGGTTGCGGAACCCGTTCGACCTGCGTCTGCCCCGGCTGCCCTCTGTCCATGGAACGAGGAGGCCCCTGCTTCTCTGACTGTGCCCGATGTCCTGTGCCGCTGGAGAGACGAGAGCCCCGAAGCCCCACCACCAACACCTGCGAGCCCAGAACCTCAGAGCTATTCACCAGAACCTGCAGCAACCGCTGACGGTTACCCGGCTGGTTCTGACGGGACCGCTGCTTCCGCTCTGGAGGCCTGCACGCTCCAGACAGATGATCAGCAACTTCNTGACTCGTTATCTCTCCTTTAGACTGTGACTAGTTATCTCTCCTTTAGACTGTGACTCGTTATCTCTCCTTTAGACTGTGACTCGTTATCTCTCCTTTAGAGTGTGACTCGTTATCTCTCCTTTAGACTGTGACTCGTTATCTCTCCTTTAGAGTGTGACTCGTTTTCTCTCCTTTAGACTGTGACTCGTTATCTCTCCTTTAGACTGTGAATCGTTATCTCTCCTTTAGAGTGTGACTCGTTTTCTCTCCTTTAGACTGTGACTCGTTATCTCTCCTTTAGATTGTGATATCTCTCTTTTAGACTGTGACTCGTTATCTCTCCTTTGGACTGTGATATCTCTCCTTTAGACACTGACTCATTATCTCTCATTTAGACTGTGATATCTCTCCTTTAGACT
>SSNS01000936.1:72739-106212 GCA_006937985.1 Aphyosemion australe
TGGATAAGGAGCAAGGTCAGATGCCAGAGGGGGGATGAGATCACTAGCTTCATAGAAATCAGGGGGGTGACAATAGAGGAGGACTGAGTCATAAAATCCTGGGGAGGGGTGTGAAGTCTGGAGTCAGCACCAGCGCATTGAGGGGGGCCGAAGGAGACTCCTATGAAGGGTTTTTTTACCCTACGTCAGCACCAGCAGAACGAGGGGGGTGATGCTGGAGGAAGTGGATAAGCTAGCTTCATAGAAATCAGGGGGGGTGACAATATAACTTTTGACATAAAGGTTCAAAGCTTTATTACACCGGACACTAATTAATCATAACTTGACATAAAGGATCAAAGCAGGGGGGTCATTAATCATAGGGTCATTAATCATAACTTGACATAAAGTGTTGTTTACTTCTCTCTCAGCTAGAGATTTGACGCTGTAGCCATCCTTCTGTTTAAGGGACAAATACAGCTGTGTGTCATCCGCGTAACAGTGGAAGGCAATTTTATGCTTCCTGAAGATGGACCCCAGAGGCAGGAGATACAGACTAAAAAGCAGAGGTCCAAGTATTGAGCCCTGAGGAACCCCACATGACAACGGAGCAGAGGAAGAGTGGAAACTGTCTAATCTGACACAGAAACTTCTCTGAGTCAGGTACGATCTCCAAACGTGACATTAAAATATTGTTGTTTACTGTATCAAAAGCAGCACTCCAGGGCGGTGCCACGAATCCCAACACAGTGCTCCAAACGTGACATTAAAATATTGTTGTTTACTGTATCAAAAGCAGCAGTCAAATCTAGAAGTACTAGAATCACAGGATCCCCAGAGTCTGGAGGATGTCATTAAGAACTCTTAACAGAGCAGATTCTGTGCTATGAAGAGACTTAAAACCTGACTGAAAAACCTCCAGGACATTGTTTTCATCTAAAAATGATTTTAATTGGCTGTACACAATTTTCTCAAGAATCTTTGATAAAAAAGGAAGCTTGGAGATGGGCCTAAAGTTTGACAGCACAGTGGGATCCAGACCAGGGCCTTTTGATCAGGGGCTGCACTATCGCGTGTTTAAAACTTTTAGGAACCACACCTGAAGACAGACTGCTATTTTTAATAGACAGAACAGAGGAACCAAGAACAGATAACACCTCTTTAAGAAATCGGCGTGAAACAATATCAGCAGGGGAACCTGAAGGCTTCAGATGATCTACAGTCTCACAGAGAGAAGATAGAGTCAAAGGCTCAAATTGGTCGAAAACAGCAGAGCACGGAACTGAGACTGAAGGATCAACATCTGGTGGTGAAATAAGGGCCCTGATATTATCCATCTTTTCCACAAAGAAATTAAAAAATTTCTCACAAGCTTCAGCGGAAGGTTCAATACCATCACTCTGTGGAGCATTCAACACAGATTCAACACTGTGGAATAAAACATGAGGGTTGTGACGGTTGGACAGAATCATTTTAGAGAAACAATCCCTTTTTGTTTTACTATCAGGCTATCGTAAAAAATGCAAGCAGTCCTTTAACATCTGAAAGGAAACCTGCAGCTTGTCTGATTTCCATCTGCGTTCAGCTTTCCTGCCTGAGTTGTCTCGTTTAACCACGGTTCAGTTTTTGTTTTAACCTCGCTGGGTTTAACTCATTAACTGCGAGCCATTTTCTGATCAAAAAGCCGCTGACTGCCAGCGTTTTTGAGCGTTTTTACTGTTTTTTAAAGAGTCACAGAACATTGTGCTCTATGATTATGTAAATGCCAAAACTACCAAAAGAAAGAGTAGACTCACTTCTTACATCAGGAAGAATAGCCGTATTTCTAGCGTTATCTGTTCTTTCACAATCTGGTGCCCAACCGCCGCTCCAGAAGCATTTCCGGTTCGGCGCATCGTTTTTTTCACATCAGCGGCCCAAAACAAACTCGTAATCCATTGATTTTCTGCTTCCTAAATACGTGATGTGTGACATACATGGATTAAGATCTGCTTTAGACACGTGATGTTTGTTCTCACGGTGCGGGGGCTTGCTCCGAAGCCCGCCCCGTAAAAAAAAGGGAAATGACGACTATAGTCGTCATTGGCAGGGAATGAGTTAAAGGAGCCACAATATCAAGAACATACTGGCAGGTGGAATGGAACCAGGAACTAAGTTCCTCTGTGCCAGATAATATGTTAGGAGCAGGGTTCGAAATTAACACCCACAAACCCGCCGCATGTGGGTTAAAAATGGTCTTGGCGGTTACTGATAAAATATTACCAGCCAGTTTGGCCCGGTGATGCGTGAGGCAATCATGCAATTCATGTCAAAGGACGCTCTGGGTCGTTTTCCCCCTCCCCTCCTCTTACATTGAACACGACACTACCGTAATCCATGTGCTATTTGTGACGTGTTAGATGCTGTTTTGAAACAGTTTTAATTTATGCAGGGTCGCTCAGATAGGCACACAGAAATGACTCATACTACGACGTATTTCAAGCTTACAGACTTTATTGAAGCTACATCAGCAGTATTACAACACAGTGAAAAGCACATGAAAACCTCAGCTCTTACCGCTTGTCTGAGTGGAGTGGAGAGTCAACACCCCCAAGTAGAGCATCGCCACATTCCCTCGGGACTTAGCGTTTTTCACATCTTTCTTATCTCCACTCAGGCTTCTGGCAGAAACCACCTGTTCCCTATCGCGTGCGAAGCAGTAAATAACAGGTTTCACAGACACTTGAGTGCGAAGCAGCAAAGTAACAAGTTATATAAACTCTCCCTGCATAGGGAGAGTTATGTATATTGGACTTTTAACTGATTAAATGATTACAAAACAGCACAAATATATATATTTCTATATCAGATGCTTACTAGCTGCAGCGTGCAGGCACGCTTCGGTCTGCGGTGCAATTTGGTCCAATCAACGACCTGAGCGCGCACACCAGAAATGCCTGAAAACACAAGCAAGAAATACCCGGAAATATATGGAGAGAATAAAGTCTCAATAGACTTGTGTGTGCGTATCTAGATTTGTGTGTGTGTATCCAGATTTGTGTGTGCGTATCTAGATTTGTGTGTGTGTATCTAGATTTGTGTGTGAGTATCTAGATTTGTGTGTGCGTGTCTAGATTTGTGTGTGTAACTAAAGATTTGTGTGTGCGTAACTAAAGATTTGTGTGTGCGTAACTAAATATTTGTGTGTGTGCATCTATATCTGTGTGTGTGTGTAAAGATCTATGCATGTGTAACTCTTGATTTGTAACTTGTGTTTACATTTTTGTGTGTAACTTCAGCTCCTACACACACAAATCATTTAAGACAAACACACAAACCACTGCGCTGGGCGTCCGTACATGAACCCACAGCCAACGACTCTAACTCCTTCCTTCCTGTTCTTTTCCTTTATGCCCTAAGTCCACACACACACACACATTCCTTCGGGGGGGCTGCGTGGTCAACCCAGTCTCCCCATCGCCACATTCCCTCGGGACTTAGCGTTTTTCACATCTTTCTTATCTCCACTCAGGCTTCTGGCAGAAACCACCTGTTCCCTATCGTGTGCGAAGCAGTAAATAACAGGTTTCACAGACACTTGAGTGCGAAGCAGCAAAGTAACAAGTTATATAAACTCTCCCTGCATAGGGAGAGTTATGTATATTGGACTTTTAACTGATTAAATGATTACAAAACAGCACAAATATATATATTTCTATATCATTCCACTCTTGATGTTTTGTCATTAATAATTGATATATGATTCAAACAGCATAATAATAAAAAAAAAAACATATTACCATATCATTCCACTCTTGATGTTTTAATCATTCAATCAATATATACCTCTGGTGTCCAAGGCATATACACATCACCACCAACCTCATTAAAGCTGAAGTTCATCGTAAGCGTTGCATTATTACCCAATTTACCTCCCGTCCAATTCTTCCAACATACACACAAGTACAAATGTTACATAAAGCGATGAATATAATTGCCACCATTAATATCAACAACGGAGGAACCATAGTTTGTCTAGCTGTGACAGACATGCCTGTGAATATATGTCCCGCCAATGATGTGCAGAGCTTTGTTCAATTATCTTAGCAACATGTTTTACACCCCCACCGGCCACCAAAGTTGACATCATGAGTTTGGAGATGTTAGACCCATGAGACTCCATCATTTGTGATACCTCCGTGGACTGTTCCAATGCGCATTTGAAACACTCCAGAGAGAGAATCCAGGGAGTATTCAAAATCTCCCATTGTACCGTAGTCAGCCGACTAGATACAGTGCAATTAGTCAATCGATAGGTCTTGTTACCCCAATGCCATAGATGCACATTCTTTAGGCAACCAGTAAAGGAACTGAAGGTACCTGCGATGAGTTCTTCATAGTGGCTACACACAGAGTGTTCGGTCCTATTTGCCAAAACACTTCCCTAGCTGGCTCCACTGTCCAAACACAGAGTACAACCTTTGAATCAGTCAGACATGGATTGCTATGTCCCACCTGTAAGCTGCACGCTAGTCCTTTATCAGTTTTATCATAGTGTCGTGCATCATATGTCACGTTTGATGTTGGTTCCCACCACTCTCCACTCACATGTAAATACCAGTAACCCGTGGCTGTGATTATTGGTAATACTTGATACCTGCACACCACCTTGGGTGTGGTGACATAATACCGGACCCAACGGCCAGTACACAATGTAAAATTACATATGGTCTCTTCTGCATGTAACTGTAACCATAACCGATCAGAAATATTCCACATCGTTCTCCATGTGTGATAATTGTTAGTCATAACACTATGGTGGAATCGGTTCCTCTGCATCTCAGCATGCATAATTTGTAACGTACACACGGTCCAATTACCAATAAGCGAGGAAAAAAAAAATTTTTTAATGCATCATACGTTTCAGTCCACAATTTTAGTTCCCACTTCAATGATGTTTTCCACAAATTCACATTCTCTTTTTTGACCTATAATAGCTTGCGGCATCCATTCAGCCACCTGTGTGACTGCTTGTGCCGAGTAATGTCCAGTGTTGGACAGCATGGTTCTGGTAACTTCATTGTCAGCTGAATTAGCTATACCGTACAAAGTTCCTGTTCCTCTTAGTCATTCCCCAGCAGAGTTGGAGATGGGCCATGGCACCAACGGCAAGGAGGCACATGACCCAGAAGGCGACACCTCCATCTCCGAGGCCTTCATTGGTCCCCATTCCGTCTGCGCGCTTGTCCTTGTTGATCCTTCTGCGCGCTTGTCCTTGTTGGATCTTCCTGGGCCATCCCACCAGCAACTCCCACCACGACATCAATCTACACAAAGACACAAAACTTAGATATAGAATGACAAGCATTAATATTCTCTTCTATAACATTTATTTACAGGTAGATTAACCCATTTCTCTTCTCTATGATAAAGGATACTGACGGTGGCATCCGTCCCTTGGGCAATGATCTCAGCAGGCCTAGGAGGGCCATGCTGTTGCCTCACCCACACTTTGGCTCCTAATCTGGTTAAGGGAACTACAGGTCCCTACATTTTATCTGGGTTTCCAAAAATCAATGAGGCCTCTGCTCCTGTGTCCTTAAAATCTTTTGTTATAGACCAAATAAGTGATTTCCCAACCTAATTTTCAAATGAATTTCTATAATAAGGAAAGAAACCACATATTCTGTCTTTCTTAAAAAACGCAGACAGTGTGACTCTTTAGATTATCTTTTGACCGGTCTCCTGCATTATTTTATATTACTTTAAACATTTAACGTTCCAAAGTTTAACTAATTTCCGAAACTCCTTTATTCTGCTATTTTATGTTTACTCTAATTTTCCAACTGATTATGCTCCGCTCCAGATTAACTTCTTATTTAATCATTTATTTTTCATTTCAGGAGCTATTTGCCGAATTAAGTAATCATCACTATGCGTTTGTGCTGTTCACCATGACATAGCACAAAACGTCAATTTGGGGCTTTTCAGCTCTAATTCGAAGCTGACACAACCTCTGTAAAGAACAGCTTTCTTTATTTTCTCTCTGAAAAAGTTTAGTTTTCCTTTCCATGGCTTCTGCCCAAGCAATCTCACATCCATAGTCACATCCACACTCACGCTGCCAGTCAGACACACCCGCAACATCTCAGACACACACACCACAAATCCAACCGGATCAGAACCAGAATCTCAGCCACGCCTCCAGCACACACACACATTCAGGCCTCCTCAATCTTGGTTCACGCCCACTTTATCCGCAGCACACACACACCTTCTCACAGCCCTCAAGCACACACATGAAACTCAACAGATCTAGACAAAGTTAATGCATGCACACTGCAAATCACACGAAGACAACAAATAACTAATCATTTATCCACGTTCTGATGGGTTGCGAGGTTTGCTCCACCCCTTCTCCTGAAATCATTCTAATCAAAGGTGTACACCCTGAACCCACTGGACGGTTGTTTAACTGCTTAACTGCTGTTAATCACCATTATCCAACTGCAAAGCATCTCCACCTTCCTCATTTATTCGATGCAACCACACATCTGTAGGCTCTCCTACTCTCTGCTTTAATGTCTGATTAATGTGTGACACCTCCTCTTTTTTCCTCCTCTCCTCCTGCTCCTTTAATCTGTTCTCTTCCTCTGTCATTTTCTTTTCCTCCTGTCTAATTTTCTCTTCTTCCATCAACCTCTCATATTCCTCCCTTTCTCTCATTGCCTCCTCTTCTTCAAGCCTCTTCATCTCTTCCTTCTTAAGTCTCTCTTCTCTCTGCTCTTGCTCCTGTTTTTTCATGAGCTCCTCTTGTTGCCTCCTCTCCTTTTCGGCCCTCTCCTCTTCCCTTCTAAAACTTTCTTCTTTCAATCTAGTTTCCTCAGCTAACCTGTACTCTTCTTCTTGCCTCTTCTTCTCTAGAGCCTTCTCTTCCTCCATCCTAATAATCTCTTCTTCAAGTTGTCTTTTTTCTTCCTCAAGTTTCATCTTTTGTTCTAGTAGTTTCTGCTCTTCTTCCCTTTTCCTTCTCTCTTCCTCCTCTACTCTTGCCTCCAGTTTAGCACACTGTAAACTCTTTGCATGTACACAGGAGCGGACTTCATCTAGAGTCACAACCCGCTCCTTCCATGCCTCTGCTAATATCCACATCATGTCTCTCGTTCCCCCTAACGGGGCTTTATCTCTAACCTCAACACGCTGCAAACGATCCTGCACGGCGGCAGTACTCGCAGCAGAAAACGGTCCTCTCCACGGCCTAGGGCGTCCCCCACGCTTCCGTAAAAGGTCCCCCGTTTCTCTAAACACCTCACTTTCCCAACCAGAGAAGGGAGCTGGTGCCACTTCCGCACCCTCCACGCTCTTCTGATGCTGACGCCACTTCCGCGTCCTCACTCTAACTTCAACACGCCGCAAGCGGTCCTGCACGGCGGCAGTACTCACGGCAGAGAGCGGTCCTCCCCACGGCCCAGGGCGTCCCCCGCGCTTCCGTAACAGGTTCCCCATTTCTCTGAACACCTCATTTTCCCCATAGACATAATAATTGATAGACCCCCTATTGGCCGCTCTGGCGCAGGAAATGCGGCCGCCATCTTAGGTCGGTCGGGCTTCCGGCAGACTCGAACCATAACAGCAGCAGTAAACATGATGCCTGAGCTCTGTGCGGTTTATTCTTGCTCTAATCGGCGGAATATTGAGACCATGGCTCGGGGGATAACTTTTCACAAGTAAGTTTGAGCATTTTTGTTGTTTGTATTTTGTAAATATAACTTTGTTGTACTATATTTGTGTCCACCAGCAGCACCTCCTAGTTAGCTAACGTTAGCTACATGTTTACTGCTGGTGCTCCCCTGACAATGAAGGCTAAATGAGACTATTAATCATTTATTCCAAAACACTGACTTAGGTTAGAGCTGACACAAGAATGCTGCTGTAGAAATCAAACAAATCTTCCTGGTATCAGATATAGCTCATGTCTCAGAACCTCCCCTCTGACTGGAGAATAGTTAGCTAACATGCTAAAGAGGATTACTGTGCAGAACTTTTTTCTGGTTTTACCCTTTGAGGAGTTTTAGTTCATTATCAATAGAAATGCAGTTTTTTAGGTTAAAGAAAGGTTCTAAGAAATCTTAAAGAAGAAATCTTAAAGAAGAAGTAAACAGAATAGTAGGAATAACACAAGATGAATTAAGAAAATAGCATTGACCTCCTTTGTACAATATTGGTAGACACTAATCTGCAAATTGCATGTTTTTGTTTTCTAGGTTTTCCCACAAAAGATGTGAGGAAGAAGTGTGAGGCTTCCTGCAGCTGATTTATTATGATTAGAACTGGGCTGTGTCAGATGGAGTTTGTTTCCTCTTCAGCTTCCTGGTTCTCCTTCAAACAGTAAGTGTATCATAAGGCCATCAGCATTCATAAATGTACATATCCTTTTATCAATCGCAAGGCAGAGTGTAATACTTATCCCCACATACCTTGTCTTGATGTTATTTGTCAAAAATTAATTAATTTTAATAAACGTCCTAAGAATCATGTCTAGGAGCCCCAGAGTTTTCACAGCACCAGAGGCTCCCTGATGTAAACTGAGAACCACAGGTGTGTACTATAAACAGTATATTATTGTCAAACATTATGCTTGATTGTTTTAACCAGAAAAGTGCAGAACTACATCCAGAAGAGCCAAAGAGAGCCTGTCTGTGACCTCCCAGAGACTAACCTCAGCCTGATGATGTGAGTATTTAAACATCATAACACAAACCCTAACCTAAACCAAAAGCGTATTCACACCATATGTCTAAAACCATGTTTTAGGGTATTTTGTCATTGTGATGCCCAGCCAAATGTCCCCACAATGTGGAAATGTCCACACACTACATGCTTAAAATTTGTTCACTTCAGCATATAAAAACAAGTACCTCAGAGAGACTCTATTTTTGCCCCTCCCACTCCACACACAATACAAAGCAAGTCTTAATGTTGTCCAATTCAATTTTTGGAAATTACTGATGCAAATATATTAAATATGTTTCTATTCCTTTACAGGAGGCTGTGATTGGTAGATGATGAGGCTGGGCTGGGCCAGAAAAACCAAACTAAACACAGATGTGTAGCTGTCATGCTGGATGCCACGGCCGTCAGACTTGATCTCATTGGTTAAGTCTGTGGTTCTGAAGAGAAGGCAGCACCACGTGGCCAAACTCACCTCTCTTGAACTGCAGAAGGGAGCCCCAGATAAAAGTTCTACAAAGCAGTCCTCTTCCAGGGGTTTTAGCTCATGTAAAGCTTTCAATTACTATTTTAAAACATTCTCAACACAAGCAAAAGATTAATTAAGACAAAACAAATAAAACTAACTCCTTAAAGCAGTTAGTTATTTTTTTCTCTCTCTTTCTCCCCGTGTGGTGTTCGGCTGTAAAGTAATCAGAATTGATGTCTAAGTATTGAAAACAAGCCTTACAGTTTTATTCTCACAGGTGGAGCGTTATAGATTCAGCTACACACAAAAATACAACAGAACCAGAATATCACTAAGCAGTCAGTTCTGACAGATGGTTTGTCGATTTCTTGTCATTCAGACTTTGTTTTGGTTGTTGTCTCTCTCACCCTCTCTTTGAGTTATATTGGTACTATATGTATATGAAACACTCATTTATTTAAATTGTTATAAGAATTATATTGTTTATAATAAAATGGCTGAGTAGTACTTGCTGCTTCTCTATCATATATTAAGTGTGTTTTTTATAAATACCTACCATAGATCTCACACCTGGTATATAGTCCTATTTGAATTATTTTGATTCTCATTGTTTGACTGTGATTTTTATGTGTTTGATCTTTTTTTCTATAGGTTTTGTCACTAGGCAGTGGATAAGAATCCCATATGTACCCACAGCAAACCCATTATGATTAAAAACGTTCAAACATGTGGCCTGTATCAGAGCTACATGTGTGAAGTTTACAGAGAAGAAAACCGCATCAAAATCGGTTCAGTATTCAATGAGTTATGGTTGATTTAACATGCTGACACTTCAATGTCTCTGCAAAGGGAGGGGGGGCGCGACCGATCCAAGATGGCGGCGCCACCGCTCGTCAGCGCCCATAGGCAATAGCGGCCACGAGGGGTCTATCAATGTCTATGNGCGTCCACACTCCAAAACAAGAAGCCATTTCTGTGTGTAGCCTGAGTTTAAAGGATCCTGCCGACAACGCCAAAAATGTTTTGAAACAGTTTTAATTTATGCAGGGTCGCTCAGATAGGCACACAGAAATGACTCATACTACGACGTATTTCAAGCTTACAGACTTTATTGAAGCTACATCAGCAGTATTACAACACAGTGAAAAGCACATGAAAACCTCAGCTCTTACCGCTTGTCTGAGTGGAGTGGAGAGTCAACACCCCCAAGTAGAGCATCGCCACATTCCCTCGGGACTTAGCGTTTTTCACATCTTTCTTATCTCCACTCAGGCTTCTGGCAGAAACCACCTGTTCCCTATCGCGTGCGAAGCAGTAAATAACAGGTTTCACAGACACTTGAGTGCGAAGCAGCAAAGTAACAAGTTATATAAACTCTCCCTGCATAGGGAGAGTTATGTATATTGGACTTTTAACTGATTAAATGATTACAAAACAGCACAAATATATATATTTCTATATCAGATGCTTACTAGCTGCAGCGTACAGGCACGCTTCGGTCTGCGGTGCAATTTGGTCCAATCAACGACCTGAGCGCGCACACCAGAAATGCCTGAAAACACAAGCAAGAAATACCCGGAAATATATGGAGAGAATAAAGTCTCAATAGACTTGTGTGTGCGTATCTAGATTTGTGTGTGTGTATCTAGATTTGTGTGTGCGTATCTAGATTTGTGTGTGTGTATCTAGATTTGTGTGTGCGTATCTAGATTTGTGTGTGTGTGTCTAGATTTGTGTGTGTGTAACTAAAGATTTGTGAGTGCGTAACTAAAGATTTGTGTGTGTGCATCTATATCTGTGTGTGTGTGTAAAGATCTATGCATGTGTAACTCTTGATTTGTAACTTGTGTTTACATTTTTGTGTGTAACTTCAGCTCCTACACACACAAATCATTTAATACAAACACACAAATCAACTGGTACACACGGACAAAACTACATTACACACAGATCAGTTTACAAGTACAAAAACCCTTTTGAGACTCTTTTCACGCCTGCCTGATTTGTGCGTAGATGGTGCATTCAATGCTGGCTGAAAGCTGGGAAATCTGAATTTTCTTTGGAGTTGGTCTAAACTTGTGTTGAAGGGGCAAACATGTTTTTCTGTGGAAAAATAGAATATCTCATGATCCTGTAGTTACAAAATATTAACCTAAATTTACTTTTTAATAATCTGAAATAGTTTATTTACACATAAATGTGTTTATGAGCTATGAAAACGTAGTCAAATGGTTGTAAGAAATGACCACTAGATGGCAGAGTGGTTCCCTGACTGGGAAAAACACGCCTCAACCGACAGAGAGCAGGAGAAGATGGCGCAGCGCCCTGGTGATCTTTCCTCTGAAGTAAGTAAAAGTTAAACCTGCACGCTTTGCAGTCCGGTTATGAGACAGGCAGCTATTATTGTAGACCATTTCAGACGTTTTATAGGTCTGGCAGCTTGACACTGTCCTCATTTCTGTGTTAGCAGGCGCTAACGTCTGTAAGCTAAGCTACTTTAGCCATTTCAAGCTGTTGAGAACATAGACATGAATAGAGAATAGTGTTTCTGTCTTTCAGCAAAATCACACCAACTTCACTTTGACATGTATGTTAACAGAGTTGTGTAATGAAGTTGCTAAATGATTTAAAACCGTTTTTTAATAGGTGGGTTTTAAAGAGGCTGTAAGCTAACCTAACAAAAACACAATGCTAAGCAGCTTTTATGCCCTTGATGTAATCTGAACAAAGTCAAATGTAAGTAAATCATTCTATTGGTTTTACAGAGCACAAACACTATTCTCTATTCATGTCTAATCGTGTTAACCGGCTAACTGCAGCTAGTTAGTTAGCAGCCGGTCTTTGTGTGTTTAAACGGGCCTATTCAGCTTCTTCACTTCATCAGCGCAGTTTTAAATTTGTTTAGAGTTTTGTAAATTCTTTGGAGATTTCTGAGTTTAAAGTGAATTTTATTGAGACACAATAATGTTCATGACGTGTGTAAGGAGGAGTTACTAACTAAACTATCTGAACTAGGGCAGCTGTTTTTTATTCTGAGACTGCTATGTGAGTTTTAGATCAGACAGCAGCATCATTTGTGATATCAGTAAAGTAAATGTGATCATGAACATGAGTAATTATTTCATATTTTACAGTTAAACCACATGATGCTGACTTCAGTGACCTGCTGCAGCATGTTACACACTCAGGATCACCATGGTAATACGATGTGTCCTCCAGAGCAACCAGAGCTGAATCAGGACGTCTGAACAACAGAACTAGAACCTTCACAAAGTTGGTATTTACTGCAGGACTGTTTCTTTGCATCTGTTTAATATCATTCTTCATCTGAGGTCAAGTTGGGATTAGAATCTTTACTCAGAACAAGAAATGAAGAATTATTAATGACAAAATCTCAGGATAAATAAATAACTGTAGGACATTAACTAAACAGTTAAGCCTGGGACACACAGGAGACAGACGCGCCACGGTTTAATGGTCACACAGGAGGCGCCGCGCCGCTGAACGCTTCTTGGAAAGTCGCGTGATAGTCACAACATCACACGGGACTTGAGAACAGGAAGCGGAAAGTGACTCTTTTGTTTATGTGTGATCAGACTTGCCGCTGTGTTTAGTGAGACTCTAATTGATTAAAAATGGTAAGTACG
The DNA here is from genome assembly GCA_006937985.1 of Aphyosemion australe. Classification (NCBI taxonomy): domain Eukaryota; kingdom Metazoa; phylum Chordata; class Actinopteri; order Cyprinodontiformes; family Nothobranchiidae; genus Aphyosemion; species Aphyosemion australe. Next base: position 85,544 of record SSNS01000936.1, read on the forward strand.
CTATCTATTAGGATCGTACAATATCTTATGCTTCTCAACTTCAACAATAAAAAGCTCCTCATGCATGTTTTGGTGGTCGGGTTTATGCCGGCGTTTGGGTTTGTGCCGTAAAGCCGTTCCACGTCGTAATGTCTGTTGTAAAGTACTCAACAATGTTGTAAACAGCTGCGCCATGGTGCGCCGCAGCGCTTGAGATGGAACTGGCGCCTATCTTCAGCGCCTCTGCGCAGACCGGCGCTTCTGGGACGCGATGCTGCGCTCTCCGTGTAGCCACTCTCACTAACTATAATGGCTTCTTTTTAAAATGACGGAGCGGGCGTGACGCGGCGCGTCTGTCTCCTGTGTGTCCCAGGCTTTACAGGTTACACTGCATTCATGTCTAATCTTCATGTTCTCAGAGGGANTGTTTTGAAACAGTTTTAATTTATGCAGGGTCGCTCAGATAGGCACACAGAAATGACTCATACTACGACGTATTTCAAGCTTACAGACTTTATTGAAGCTACATCAGCAGTATTACAACACAGTGAAAAGCACATGAAAACCTCAGCTCTTACCGCTTGTCTGAGTGGAGTGGAGAGTCAACACCCCCAAGTAGAGCATCGCCACATTCCCTCGGGACTTAGCGTTTTTCACATCTTTCTTATCTCCACTCAGGCTTCTGGCAGAAACCACCTGTTCCCTATCGCGTGCGAAGCAGTAAATAACAGGTTTCACAGACACTTGAGTGCGAAGCAGCAAAGTAACAAGTTATATAAACTCTCCCTGCATAGGGAGAGTTATGTATATTGGACTTTTAACTGATTAAATGATTACAAAACAGCACAAATATATATATTTCTATATCAGATGCTTACTAGCTGCAGCGTACAGGCACGCTTCGGTCTGCGGTGCAATTTGGTCCAATCAACGACCTGAGCGCGCACACCAGAAATGCCTGAAAACACAAGCAAGAAATACCCGGAAATATATGGAGAGAATAAAGTCTCAATAGACTTGTGTGTGCGTATCTAGATTTGTGTGTGTGTATCTAGATTTGTGTGTGCGTATCTAGATTTGTGTGTGTGTATCTAGATTTGTGTGTGCGTATCTAGATTTGTGTGTGTGTGTCTAGATTTGTGTGTGTGTAACTAAAGATTTGTGAGTGCGTAACTAAAGATTTGTGTGTGTGCATCTATATCTGTGTGTGTGTGTAAAGATCTATGCATGTGTAACTCTTGATTTGTAACTTGTGTTTACATTTTTGTGTGTAACTTCAGCTCCTACACACACAAATCATTTAATACAAACACACAAATCAACTGGTACACACGGACAAAACTACATTACACACAGATCAGTTTACAAGTACAAAAACCCTTTTGAGACTCTTTTCACGCCTGCCTGATTTGTGCGTAGATGGTGCATTCAATGCTGGCTGAAAGCTGGGAAATCTGAATTTTCTTTGGAGTTGGTCTAAACTTGTGTTGAAGGGGCAAACATGTTTTTCTGTGGAAAAATAGAATATCTCATGATCCTGTAGTTACAAAATATTAACCTAAATTTACTTTTTAATAATCTGAAATAGTTTATTTACACATAAATGTGTTTATGAGCTATGAAAACGTAGTCAAATGGTTGTAAGAAATGACCACTAGATGGCAGAGTGGTTCCCTGACTGGGAAAAACACGCCTCAACCGACAGAGAGCAGGAGAAGATGGCGCAGCGCCCTGGTGATCTTTCCTCTGAAGTAAGTAAAAGTTAAACCTGCACGCTTTGCAGTCCGGTTATGAGACAGGCAGCTATTATTGTAGACCATTTCAGACGTTTTATAGGTCTGGCAGCTTGACACTGTCCTCATTTCTGTGTTAGCAGGCGCTAACGTCTGTAAGCTAAGCTACTTTAGCCATTTCAAGCTGTTGAGAACATAGACATGAATAGAGAATAGTGTTTCTGTCTTTCAGCAAAATCACACCAACTTCACTTTGACATGTATGTTAACAGAGTTGTGTAATGAAGTTGCTAAATGATTTAAAACCGTTTTTTAATAGGTGGGTTTTAAAGAGGCTGTAAGCTAACCTAACAAAAACACAATGCTAAGCAGCTTTTATGCCCTTGATGTAATCTGAACAAAGTCAAATGTAAGTAAATCATTCTATTGGTTTTACAGAGCACAAACACTATTCTCTATTCATGTCTAATCGTGTTAACCGGCTAACTGCAGCTAGTTAGTTAGCAGCCGGTCTTTGTGTGTTTAAACGGGCCTATTCAGCTTCTTCACTTCATCAGCGCAGTTTTAAATTTGTTTAGAGTTTTGTAAATTCTTTGGAGATTTCTGAGTTTAAAGTGAATTTTATTGAGACACAATAATGTTCATGACGTGTGTAAGGAGGAGTTACTAACTAAACTATCTGAACTAGGGCAGCTGTTTTTTATTCTGAGACTGCTATGTGAGTTTTAGATCAGACAGCAGCATCATTTGTGATATCAGTAAAGTAAATGTGATCATGAACATGAGTAATTATTTCATATTTTACAGTTAAACCACATGATGCTGACTTCAGTGACCTGCTGCAGCATGTTACACACTCAGGATCACCATGGTAATACGATGTGTCCTCCAGAGCAACCAGAGCTGAATCAGGACGTCTGAACAACAGAACTAGAACCTTCACAAAGTTGGTATTTACTGCAGGACTGTTTCTTTGCATCTGTTTAATATCATTCTTCATCTGAGGTCAAGTTGGGATTAGAATCTTTACTCAGAACAAGAAATGAAGAATTATTAATGACAAAATCTCAGGATAAATAAATAACTGTAGGACATTAACTAAACAGTTAAGCCTGGGACACACAGGAGACAGACGCGCCACGGTTTAATGGTCACACAGGAGGCGCCGCGCCGCTGAACGCTTCTTGGAAAGTCGCGTGATAGTCACAACATCACACGGGACTTGAGAACAGGAAGCGGAAAGTGACTCTTTTGTTTATGTGTGATCAGACTTGCCGCTGTGTTTAGTGAGACTCTAATTGATTAAAAATGGTAAGTACGCTATCTATTAGGATCGTACAATATCTTATGCTTCTCAACTTCAACAATAAAAAGCTCCTCATGCATGTTTTGGTGGTCGGGTTTATGCCGGCGTTTGGGTTTGTGCCGTAAAGCCGTTCCACGTCGTAATGTCTGTTGTAAAGTACTCAACAATGTTGTAAACAGCTGCGCCATGGTGCGCCGCAGCGCTTGAGATGGAACTGGCGCCTATCTTCAGCGCCTCTGCGCAGACCGGCGCTTCTGGGACGCGATGCTGCGCTCTCCGTGTAGCCACTCTCACTAACTATAATGGCTTCTTTTTAAAATGACGGAGCGGGCGTGACGCGGCGCGTCTGTCTCCTGTGTGTCCCAGGCTTTACAGGTTACACTGCATTCATGTCTAATCTTCATGTTCTCAGAGGGAATGATCATGAGTGGTGAGCTGAGCGATGAGCAGGTTGGTGGAAGCTGCCGGTCTGGTCAGTGATGGAGTCAAAGCTGGTAAGTGGACTGGTGGAGTGCTGCAGCTGGCTGGGTGACGGGGAGGCTATCAGAATAAAATTAAAGTGATCAGGAATTTATCACGTACCAATACTAATGCAAGCACCGTAACAACAAACTGAGGTTTCCTGCAGATGTCAAGATTCTGTATGAATGTAATAACTTTTAAAGAATCACTGATTTTAAAATTAAAGATAAGGGACGTAAAAATCCCTCCAACAAACCATTCATATATACTGGTGCTACCGCATTGGTGGGGGTATGCTTGTTGTGATGCAAGATGCTGTTTTTCTTTGTTTTTGTCTCTTTATTTCCAAGATGCCCATCATTAGACAGCATATAGATCTGTTTAGCTGTAATTCTTAATCTCAGCCTGATGAATCTGCTGCTTAGTGTGGACGAACATCTGACCGCATGGATCATTAACTACCTCACCAACAGGCCACAGTATGTGAGGCTGCACAACTGTACATCTGAGGTGGTTGTGTGCAGTACTGGAGCTTCGCAGGGTACAGTGCTCTCACCCTTTCTCTTCACCTTCTACACCTCGGACTTCACCTACAACACCAGCAGCTGTCACCTCCAGAATTTCTCTAATGAGTCGGCCATCGTCAGCTGTGTGTCTGAGGGGAACGACCAGGAGTACAGGTCAGTCATCATGGACTTTGTGGACTGGTGTGAGCATAACCACCTTCGCTTGAACACCAGTAAAACAAAGGAAATGGTGATAGACTTCCAGAGAAACACTCCTCCTCACTCACCAGTAAACATCCAGGGAGCAGACATTGAGGTGGTGGACACCTTTAAGTACCTGGGTGTTCACCTCAACAGTAAACTGAACTGGTCCCACAACACAGATGCTCTGTATAAGAAGGGCCAAAGCCGCCTCCATCTCATGAGGAGGCTGAGGTCCTTCGGAGTTAACTCCCAGCTGCTAAAATCCTTTTATCACTCTGTTGTTGGCTCTGTTATTCATTCTGCTGTGGTCTGTTGGGGCGTAGGCAGCTCTGACCGAGACAGGAAGAGACTGAACAAGCTAGTTAACAAAGCTAGCTCGGTTCTGGGCTGCCCACTGGATTCTGTTGAGGAGACGTGTGAAAGGAGGATGCTGGGGAAGATGGCCTCCATCTTAAGAAACCCCTCCCACCCACTGCACTCCACTGTGGAGATCATGGACAGCTCCTCCAGAGGTAGACTGAGACATCCCAGATGTAAAACTGAGCGCTATCGTAGATCTTTCATCCCCTCTGCTGTAAGAGTGTATAACTCCTCAGTTTAAGCTGTACTGGTATCATCCTGGTACACAATAACACCAATGCAATATTCACGTGTTCTATACTTGTGCAATACCGGATTCAGATTGTTGTCTGTGTCTCTTACAGTATGCTGCATAGTGTTGGTACCAAGTCTGTTTTCATCTTTTATTTGTGGTTTTTTTTTAGTGATCTAAGATTACAATACTAGATTACTGCCTGTGTGTAAATACATGTATCCTTGTTTTTATCTGTCTTTTAATTACCCTTTGAGTGATGGTGCTGCTGTGACAAGTGAATTTCCCCACTGTGGAATCAGTAAAGTTCATTCTAGAAGACTGCAGCTTTCTAAAAGACTTGCTTCTCTCTCTAGAACATCCACCACATCTGGGAGCTCCATGAAAGAAGCAGCAGACACCTGGTTCCTGCTGAAAGTGTTGATGTCTTCTTTGGTGGGTTCTGATGTCAGAGAGAGGGGTTCTGATGTCAGAGAGAGGGATCCTCATGTCCTGAAGAAGTCTGGAGCCTGTGGAGCTCACTGAAGCAGACGTTCTTTTATGGGGTCTCATGCATTTGAGAGTAAAATGTGTCAATCCCCGACTGAAAATGTTTATGCAGATTAAACCTATTGCACACAGTTTACTGTTATTGTGACCAATGGCTTTTAATAGATAAATAAATATATGAAAAATGTTTGTTTATGTGGTTTTGCACAGCTGACGCACACTTATTTTGTCATCTAATACATTTAATCAGTTACTATTTATACTAGTTGTTAGGCTGGAAGCACCATCAGCAGGGTTATAGATGCATCTACACCCACATATTTTCCTCCAAGTCGTTAAAAACTTGTTTTAAATTAATTTAGATCAGCTGTGTCATTCTGCTCCTTTTCCATCTGACAAAAGACTGACTGAAGATTACAGGACTAAATCCTGGAAACGGTAATATCTCATGTTTTGTTAGAGGAAGTAGATCTGAAGGCAAGCTAGCGCTGACATATTTAAGTCTATTAGGACAAAAAGTAAAGCATCCCTATGTTAGTATACAGAGAACAGAAAGCTCAAATTCTAACCCAGATCCTTACGTTGATGAGTGTAAATATATAAACACTTATTTTTATACAATTATACGTATTTTAGCTAAATATGAACTGTACCCTAAATGTTTTCAACGTTGTGTTTGCAGTCTGGCTGCCCTCTAAAATATAAAAATGATAAATGTTCGTGCTGCTCCAAAGGGAATTGCTTTGATAAAATACATAATCAGTGTAGTAATTAAAACACATTATTGATCAATAATCACCAAAAAATCCATGTGGAAATGAGAAAAGGGTCGTTTTAGCGTCCAGTCCTGCCAGAAGCCGCTCATACTGACTGGCAGCGCTGAGCTGTTAGGAACTATTCGGGGCTACATGAACCACGTGACCGCGTGTCAGCGAGTTCAAAGCGTGTCGCAACTTTCTCTTTTGACTTCAGAGGAAAGATCACCAGAGCTGCTCCATCTTATCGTGCCTTCTCCCGGTTTGAAGTGTGTTTTTCCCAGTCAGGGAACCACTCTGCCATCTAGTGGTCATTTCTTACAACCATTTGACTACGTTTTCATAGCTCATGAACACATTTATGTCTAAATAAACTATTTTAGATTATTAAAAGGTAAATTTAGGTTAATATTTTGTAACTACAGGATCATGAGATATTCTATTTTTCCACAGAAAAACATGTTTGCCCCTTCAACACAAGTTTAGACCAACTCCAAAGAAAATTCAAATTTCCCAGCTTTCAGCCAGCATTGAATGCACCATCTACGCACAAATCAGGCAGGCGTGAAAAGAGTCTCAAAAGGGTTTTTGTACTTGTAAACTGATCTGTGTGTAATGTAGTTTTGTCCATGTGTACTAGTTGATTTGTGTGTTTGTATTTAATGATTTGTGTGTGTAGGAGCTGAAGTTACACACAAAAATGTAAACACAAGTTACAAATCAAGAGTTACACATGCATAGATAGATGCACACACACAAATCTTTAGTTACGCACACACAAATCTTTAGTTACACACACACAAATCTAGATACGCACACACAAATCTAGATACACACACACAAGTCTATTGAGACTTTATTCTCTCCATAGAAATTCCTGATGGAGAGCGAAGGCAAAGAAAGCGCTGGACGGCAAAGTTGGATAAAATGCTGCGGTGGTTAGGAGGACAGACGTCTGGAGGAGGTGAGAAGAGGAAGGAAGCAGAAGATGAGTGTTGACAGAGCGTGCAAAACAAGAGAAGAAACTTTAACATTAAATGGCAGACAGGCCGTGACTGGCTTGTTTGATAATGAAAATGCAGTAATGTGTTGTAAAATTTGCCGAGTGTACACGAAAGAAAAAAACAAAACTAACAGTTTTGTGGTGGGGACTAATAATTTTAAAATCGAGGCTGTAAAGGACCACGAGAAAGCTCGAAGTCACCAGGAAAGTCTCCAAATGAAAATGGCTAAGGCAGTAGTTGAAGAGATGTGTTGCTGGGAGAAGCTTCACTTCACTCAAAAATTTGGAGCTGGAAAAGATGCAGCTTCTTTTTAGAAATGCTCATGCTATCGCAAAAAAGGGAAGGCCTTTCACCGACTTCACATGGATGTGTGAGTAAGTAAATCAATCATTCTATTTACATGTTTCAGAATCAGTGCATTTAAACTGATACAGTGATGTACGTGCTTTTACTGACACAGATTAAATGTTATGTTTGATTTCAAAAAGAAAAAAATTTAAGTACTCAGTAACTGAACTCTGAAGACACTAACTTTGGCTTTATTCACATGATTAATTTAGGGTGGACAGGAAGAATGAAGATAGGAGAGACATATACAAATGACCACCAAGCAAAAGAGTTCATGTCAGTCATGTCGGATGGATCCCTGGACAGTGCAGTGATGGAAGAAGAAATGGTTTATGTCAGGAGTGCCAGTGAGGGAAAAGTTAAAGTTGACTTTGTTGGGGTTAAAGTTGTCTCAAAGCCAGATGCTGCAAATATAGCTGAAGCTGTGTGTGGTATATTGAACAGTGAAGTCAGCACTGATTGGAAGAAGAAGCTGGTTGTCATCACTACAGATCATCTGTAATAGAATAGAATAGAATAGAATAGAATAGAATAGAATAGAATAGAATAGAATAGACTTTATTGATCCCTCAGTGGGGAAATTCACTTGTCACAGCAGCACCATCACTCAAAAGGTAATTAGAAGAAGATAAAAAAAACAAGGATACATGTATATACACATAGGCAGTAATCTAGTATTTTAATTATAGATCACTAAAAAAACCACAAATAAAAGATAAAAACAAACTTGGTACCAGCACTATGCAGCATACTGTATTGGCACTTACACACTAGCACCGGGTCGGCTCCGATCGGTCGGCCTCAGTCGGCCCCGGCCCCGCCAGGTTGTTTACACACGTCGTCCAGGACACCCTTTGGAATGCGGACGTGATAGGCGGTCTCAGAAATGCGCGCAAAAAATTGGCGCGAATATATCAGTGATGTGGGCGGGTCAAAGGAGCGCGGAGAAGTTTGTGCGGTGTCTTCCTTATTAGAAAAGGCTGTGTGTGTGTGTGTGTGTGTGCGCTGCGCTCCTCACAGCCGACGGGAAGAGAGAAACGGCTGGGTGGGTCAGAGGAGCGTGGAGAAGTCTGCGGTCTCTTCCTTATTAAACAAAAGGCTGTGGCAACACTGTGTCAGTGTGTGTGTGTGCGCGCGCTGTGCTCATCACAGCAGACGGAAACAGATAAAACAGCTTCATTCAGAGGCTTGTTAACTCCTCCGCATTCAGAGTGATAATGAAGCGCGCATGGGGGAAGTCCCTGCTGGCGATTATCCGCTAATCGGTGGTTCCCCCTAAAGGTAGGCGTGAGTTTGAGCCAACCAATGAGTAGGCAGTGGGTGTGTTGGCCCGGTTTCGACAAAAAGCAGACCTCCTTCGGATGAGGGCCGAAAACACGTACGGTTCAGCTCCGGAAATCCCCGGGCCACCCGGATGTGAAAGGAACTTACCCAATCCCGCCCGTTCTGAGCCGGTGCTAGTGTATAAGCGCCATAAGAGACACAGACAACAATGTGAATCCGGTATTGCACAAGTATGACAGGAGTAAACAATGGTGTACTTACAAAACTGCGTGGAGACTGATGTTACGTGCTTGGAATCCACTGCATGGCTCATAAGCTTGAACTCGCCTTTTCGGATGGAATAAGGAAGAATGTGATGGTCAGGAAAGTTGAGGACCTGTTGAGTGGACTCTACACCTTATATCATAAGAGTGGAGTAAACAGGGCCAGCCTAAAGGATCACTTCAGGGAGCTCCTCCTGAAGGCTTTGATGCCAACCAGAATAGGTGGAACCCGGTGGCTACCACATCTCTTCAATGCACTTGATCATTTTCTCAAGGGATATGCTGGCTTTGTCCACCACTTAGAGGAGAAGGTATGTTAATTTACAGCCTACTAAAACTAGTGTAGATAGTACAATGTTCTCTAAATCTGATTATCTACATCAGTTTTAAATGCTGTCTGTGACTGTGATATAATTCAGTTGGTTTGTCTGTAGTCCCAGGATACCACAAACACCAATGCAGTTCTGAGGGCAAAGGCTAAGGGATTCCTCAACATAGCCAAGGATGGTGGAGTGCTCAGGTTTTGCTGCCTTCTCCATGACACCATCTATCAACTGAGCAGCCTCTCCAAGTCACTGCAGAGGTCCGTGTCAACCCTGGCTGAAGCTCAGAGCTGCCTGTCTTCTACTCAAGCTGTCATTGAAAAGTACAAGGTATGTATCCTACATTGTATTCTTTGATTTAGGTTGTGTTGGTGTGTTTTCAAATAGATACTGTAGATACATGAATGGATGATGAAAAGACACCCATCGATCTATCTGCACAACTGTAGACCTGGGCCTAAGCTGAGATCAGTGTTGGACACAGACATCTATGAGGGAGTACTCCTGAAGCCTTCTGATGCTGGCCAGCACAACAAGGCAAAGAACGAGTTGATCGATTCTCTGTGCCAATGCATCACTGTGAGATTTGTGTCCTGCATGCTATGCGACTGACCAGTTTCCAGTGCTGGCCAGAGGCAGACACGAGTTTCGGTTAGACACATCTTACCGATACATTTTATGATTTAAGACAACTTCTGAACTTTGTAGTAATGTTTTCCCTTGTTCTCAGATTTTGGTGATGAGGAGATAAACAAGCTCACTGGTCACTTCCGACCTCTTCTGCTGTCTGCTGGAGTGGATGTGGATTGTGGACTTGATCCCTGATCAGTGAACAATAGGGTATTCTACAGTTGACGTCACCACGCAAAGGCTGCTGGGAAGGGTCATACTGATAAGCCGCATTAACAATAGAAAATATACAGTTTCAGAGCGTTTTGACATCGATATGAAGGCATAAAATGGAGGAAGTTATTTTGACAAAAAAAACAAACATACCAGAGAGCTTTTCTTGATGGCGACCCTGCTAATTATCGATCACCAGAACTGAAGTGCTAGCTCAAATGAAAGTGAAAGTAAAAACTAACCCTCGCTACCCACATAGCAAGCACAATAGAGCTTTCTACAGTAGCTAAAAATAGATTGCCGCAAAGCACTCTGGGAAATATGGTCATACAAACAATCTACATTTTAGTATGGATTCCTATGGGTCTGAGTCGCTCCGATCTAGCTAAAGTTATTTTTTCGTCTCCTAAAGATTTCCAAACAGCAAGGAACTTAACGCTGCTGCTGACGCAGCGTTGTTAACAGAGAGTTAGAGGCAGCGTTGTTAACGGAGGAGAGTTAACAAGGAGGCAGCGGTCCAGCTGAACGTCTGGGCCAAATAGCATGCCCACCCAAACGTCCACGAAAAAGGCTTTTGACCAGAGGTGAGTGGAATATAAAAAGTAGGGACACAAATGATAACCTGACAGTTAAAAAACCACCTTGAGAAAATGTTACTTGAGCACTGTGAGTAATGAACTTATTTTTATATTACTCAAGAAGGAGCCGGCGTTTAAAACAACAGCGCTGCTAGCGAGGGTTAGTTTTTACTTTCACTTTCATTTGAGCTAGCGCTTCAGTTCTGGTGATAGATAATTAGCAGGGTCGCCATCAAGAAAAGCTCTCTGGTATGTTTTTTTTGTCAAAATAACTTCCTCCATTTTATGCCTTCATATCGATGTCAAAACGCTCTGAAACTGTATATTGTCTATTGTTAATGCAGCTTATCAGTATGACCCTTCCCAGCAGCCTTTGCGTGGTGACGTCAACTGTAGAATACCCTATTGGGCCAATGCTGGCTGAGTTCTGGCACTGTTGGCTGAGGTCCGGGTCGGCTGACCCAGTTCAGGTGTGCAGTAGTTGAACTGATACTTAATTTCTTTATTGGCCCGATTGTGGTTCCATACATTATTGCCGACGGTGGACACAATGCGGCTGACACATGTAATACACGACAGTAGGGCTACGAGCATCTGCCTGTTTTATAAAAAAACACAGTTGGCTTGATTTTGGCTCAGGCTATTTTGGATTATGCGCAGATGGGCTTTTATTGATTGTTTACCGTTTATGTTCTCAAAGTAAACGAACAAATAATTTTTACCACAATCAGAGACAATGTGGGGTTATTTTACAAATTATTAATTAAGTTAAAGACAATTAAAACATGGCCACAAACTTTTATATGTACAGATTGAGCTCGCAGGCACATTTATTGTTGCTAATGGCAACTAGATCGGAGGCAAACAAAGAACTTATGCTGACTTATTGTTTAAATTTTCTTTTTACTAGGGTCTGGGTGAAAAAACAACAAATACAGAAAAATAATAATAAAATAACTTAAAACAGCGCAGTTTCCTGTCTGTAACTCCTGATTTCCTGTGAAGTCACCCTCAGTTACCAGCAACAGCTGTTCAGCAGCAGAATCCTCGGATCGCATCATGATTTTGCGTTCCCGGCATAAACGTCATGCTGTCGGCACACCACCAGTGCAGCGAGTAGAATCCGACCCGGCAAAAACTGAACAAGCATCGGCAACTATCAGGTCACTGTAAGAGGACCGATGAGGACGAACAAGTGGACAGTTAGCTGCACTGCGCAAACATCACTCGACTTTGTGGTAAGTAGGATTTAACAACAGATATTTTGGCAAAGAATAATCATTGTCAGTGGTTAATGTAGTCGAATGTTACAGGCTTTTACTTTCCTGAACTTTGAATTACTCAAACAGCTTTAGTTAGCAGCTACCCGTTAGCGAGCGGATAGCTAGCGCGGTTAGCCGTAGCCCTGAATTGAATTACAGACAAAACATCTATGAACTAAATCAAAATCTACTTTGTCATGTTTATGGCAAGTATTTGACCCACATGCAAGAACTCTCAGGAGACGGAATACAATTATAATACAGTTTATTGTGGAAATGTAGGATCCTTGTGATGAGGCGGAGACCAGGGGGAAGGACTGCAAGAAAGAGGAGAGGTGAGGACAAGGCTGACGGAGGTTAGCAGAACAGATCGGGGTTTGTGGCTTACGGTTCTGCTGTGGTGGTTCTTTCGTGGGAGGGTGTACCAGGTTTGAGGAAGGAGGAGTGGGTTGGTTCACGGGTGCTGTAGAACTCAAGGTGAGTGTTTTCTGAGATGACAGGTGAATATCCACAGGTATGTGACTGGATAGGAATCTTACTGTAACCGTTGGAGGGCAGGCAGGTGACGCACGGGAGGATTCGGCAGGCTGAGGTCCAGGGAGCGACGTAGCAGAGCAGAGTTGGTAGAGAGGGAGAGAATGCAACCAATATGGAGTGAATCTTGAGAGAGAGTTACTTGGAGATTGAAGATGACTGATCACAGGACATGGGGAGAACCTGGGAGAAACAACAAGGAGGATTAATCACCGGAAGACATTTCACAAGAGACTCAAGAAAAGCCAGCACACAGGATTTACCACACTGTTTAACGGTCTGGCATCAGCTGGTTGGCTGCTTCCCTCTTTTATCCTCAGGTGTGTGTGTGATTGTCGATGAGTCGCAGCTGTGTGGAGAGTTCCTCTGCTCACTGGTGGAGTGCTGTGGTTGTGCGTCACCACAGTGCCCTCTGGTGTTAACCTGGAACTGCAGAAAGGTTATGAACAGAGCCAAACCTGACACTTTCAGAGTAACCACATCAATTTATTCCACTTGTTTCCAATCACTGAATGAATGACTACAGCATTTATACTAAAAATAAAAGCAACATTAGGATTAAATTAGAAATAAGTATTCACATGTTGTAATCTGCTATGATAACAAAAATCACATTACATATTTGTGCTAATGGTAGGTACACTCAGGTTTTTATCTGCTCTGCTATGATGATATGTGTGAAAATCACATTACCTGAATTCATTCAAAGTAGTTACTGATAGAAGGGTAAATGGGTTCTTAGCATTCATCCACAGACCAGTGATGTTCAGATAGAAAATAATGCTTTCAGTTGTAAATACACTAATGGTGCGTTCACACCGGCCATGACGTATGCGTCAAACAATGCATACTTCATGCCGTTTTTGACGCCTATATATTTTTGACATTGACGCAGCTTGCGTTGACGCAGCTTGCGTTGGCGCAGCTTGCTTTGATGGTTGCGTCGGCCCCACGGGGAGGGGAAGGGAGGAAAGAGCGCGTGCGCGGCTCTCTGTTGTCAGATGTTTGTAACAATGGCGGATCCTATCGAGACAATGTCAGCATAAACGTTGAAAAAACACTCACCCGACACGCCGAGTTCTCTAGCAATCTTCCTCGAAGCAAGGTCCTTTCTATTCCGATCTCGGTAAGCGTAGCAAGACGGGTCATACAGTTCCCGATAGTTGCAAACGGCGATGATAAGTTTCTCCTCCATTGCTGAATGAATTTGTCTTCTTCCCTCGCTCTGCTGTGACGTATCAACTCGCGCTCTGATTGGTTGACGCTTGTAAAGCGACGCAGAAAGTTCAGCTAGCTGAACTTGCTTGACGTTTGCGTTGCAAGCGTTGCAAGCTTTGACGCTTGCGTCAAAGCTTGAAAAGCGTGAAAAGTATCACGCTTTGACGCGCCCAACGCTCACAAAGCGACGCAAGGACTTTGACGCAGCTCAGACGCGCCTTACCATAGACTTAACATAACATAACAAAGCCGGTGTGAACGCAGCACAACACATTACCACTAACTATTTCTTATGTTGTCTAGTATATAAAATTTAAACACTGACATTAAACATTGTCAACATAAGTTACTATTGTGTTGTTACAAGCTCTCTTTGTTTATTTTTAATTTCTGTGTGTCTGCAGGCAGGAGACTTCCTGAAGGTACGGGACTGGTGAACACAACATGGATAGACACACTCCTAGAGGGCTGTAAAAAGGGTCAATTCCAAACCCCACACCAACTTACACTGAGCTGACCACCAGAAGTGGGGAGCCAGTGAATGAAATAGCTGGTGAGTGTATTACTCATTGACAAATACTGTATACAAATGTGTCACATTTCCATAAATTATCATTCTAACACTATCATCTCTCCTGTAGCATTTCCTGGTGGCCAGACCTACAGGTGGCGCCAACAGCAGTTAGAACCTGGTAAGGTCACGAATTTTGCTCAATCATCTCTCAGATAACATGTAGTGAAGCCAGTTACAAATAGATATTTTAACACACCATTGAATTTATGTCTTTCATGATATTGATTCATCTTATTTTATACTTTGATACTCATTGAATATGAGACAAACTTGAACAAAAAATAGTTAAGGTGGTGCGAGTAAAGACCAGCATATTTTGTGTGAGGACCTTTAGTAAAACCAGACCTCATTGCAGACTACAATTCTGTGGCTGCTCCAGCATCAGATGACAGAGGGACCGGTGGTTGAGCAGATAGAAGGCCTGCCTCTCCAAGACCTCCTGCAGCTTCAAAGTATGGAGCCAAGACTCCAGAATCAGGAGTACAAGGAGAAAACGGTAAGCAGAGGGGGAAAAGCTCCTCTTACTTTTTAAAGACGTGGTTCACTGAAAACAATTTTTTAATGATTATTTCTGATTATAATCTGTCACTCTGAGTGTTTCATGCAGGCTGAACATGAAAATAGTCTCCTCCACCTGCACATCTACCTCTGACCCTGTTTGCTCTGCAACATTAATGTTTTATCTCCACAAATAACACAAGCCTGGAGGAGTTCTGCTGTGTGGTGGAGTTGCTAATGCTAACGGTTAGCTTCTACTAGTTGAGACGTTCTCTTCTGTTTCCTGGACGCAAGTTTTGGAAACGTAGGATGTCCAAGCAAGGTCCCGTCTTTCTCGCCTCTGATTGGCTGGAAGGGCTCTCCTACGATTGGTTATTTCATTCAGTAGCAAACCGTCTTCCCTTGCTTAGTGCAGACTGTCCTTTTTTCTGTCTGCAGCCAGATCTTGAGGAGTTTTGTGAAGAAAATGTGAACTTAGCGCTATAATAACCATTCTGTCCTGTTTAGCAACAAACCAGTTTCAGTTTCTTTAATAGAAAAACCTGAAAAATGTCACATGTGAACTTGTCTTGTTGCATTTATCACACTGTTGGATTGACTTGTCTGTTGGTTCTCAAGCATTGAGGTTATCCTAATACTTACTTATTTGGCTATTTTCACTTTCATAGGTTTACGGCTAAAAGGGCACATCTCTCATCATCTGTTTAAATGTGTATCATTCAATTGAATATTAATTCAAAGCTGATTATGATTTAGACCTATATTTCACCAGTTTTCATTATTCTAGAAGAGAAACAGACCTGCTGCACACAGCTGGGCAAAATAGGGCAGTTTTATAATATTTCATACCCAGGTATGGCACACATATGTTTAGCCTACTCTAACTGATAACCTCAATGCTTGAGAGCCAACAGATAAAAATAAAGTCCAACAGTGTGATAAACGCAACAAGATTTATTATAAGTTCACATTTAACATTTTTCTTTTTTTTAAGAAAAAAAATATTTTGCAAAACAGGACTGACTGCTTATTAATTATAGTGCTAAGATCGCATTGTCTTTACAAAACTCCCCAAAACAGCTGTTCAGTTGGCAGCAGGAGGACAGTCTGCACTTAGCAAGTGAAAACGGTTTGCTGCTAAATGAAATAGCCAATCAGAGGTGAGAAAGGCAGGACCTTCATTGGACACCCTTCTTTTTCAATATTTGCTTCCTGGACGCTAAACCAACAACAGCCTTCCCCGCCGTGAGTCAAGATGGAATGTTAAGTGACAGTGGCCTCTTAAATAAAACAATGACGCCAATTTGCCAGAACGCTGAGGCGGCATCTGGGAGCATAAGGTCGTTTATAAGTGGTCAGACTGTGGCGGTAATGTGGCACAATCGTGTCTTTTTTACAAAAGATTACACGATGGTGGCATAAAGGGGGTATGGGGGCAGTCTCTGCGCTGCCACGAACTTCTGTTTAGCTTGGACATAACTTGCTTTTTATTGCGATGAAAGGCGTCTGTCCTCCACAGTCCCCGTGAACTGTTTGGTGATCTGAGCTCCAGCGCTAACGAAGAGAAGCTCCTGGAGCGCTGCATCGCTCCAGGTTACCATCTCAGCTGATTCTGTTTACAAAAGCTAAACTTATGCCTGTGTTTTCTTTCATTTTCAATATAGTTGCCGGCCAGAGCTCAGCATTAATTCCTCATGTGATCATGACACTACCCTCTGTTGCACCATGGTGCATTCACAAGTCCAGTGTTGTGGCAATATTACTACCAAGCGTGGCGGCACAAATGCTGCAAAATTCCCGTAGCACCATGCAGCCACAGCGTGTTCATAAGACACACCATGGTGGCAGTATTGATTTAATTTGCCAGCATGGTGTGTGTTATAGGATTTCTGAATCCTGTACCGCTTCTCTATTTCATTCTGTATCTCACACACACCCACACACACATCTGAACACACCCACTTCCTTATCTCCTACTTTAAATAAACTGTGTTGGCAGCCGCTCGGGGCAGACTGTACTCTGTCCTGAGTTGGTCTGTCACCATTTGCAAATGCCTCTAACTCTCCGTTAACAACGCTGCCTCTACTCTCCGTTAACAACGCTGCGTCCTGCATTAATTCTCCTCCGCTGCTCCTCCTGGATAACCCCACGACCGAGAGCGTCGTTAGTTACGACCGGCGGCTGGCCATTCTCGGATGTAGGACTTTCCCCTCCAGGAAGATGTAAGTAACAAATATACGTGCTTTTCTTGATCTGCTCCACACAGTTAAAATCCGCTCGTCCAACTTAAAAACTGCCACCGCTTTGCTTCTTCTGTCTTTAGCTTAGCCCGTGTAGCTTTCCAGCTGTTTCACGTGGTGTCGGCCTGAAACTGGCGTCTCCGGGTCTGCAGCATTATACTACTGACTTTACCGGCTTTGGAAAAGGGATAAAAAGTCCTCTCCAACATCCGATCTGGGCGTCTAGAGTCCGATTAGCACCTCCCCCAGCAGCAGCGTTAAGTTCCTTGCTGTTTGAAAATCTTTAGGAGACGTAAAAATAACTTTAGCTAGATCTGAGCGACTCAGACCCATAGGAATCCATACTAAAATGTAGATTGTTTGTATGACCATATTTCCCAGAGTGCTTTGCGGCAATCTATTTTTAGCTACTGTAGAAAGCTCTATTGAACTGTACACAGCAGGATTTAGCCAAGGTATTTGATAGAGATAGAGAAAAAATTCACATTGATGTACCTAAACGGCAAAGTTTTTAAACAAGTGCTTGAAAAGCTAAATGTCTAATAGTGTAAGATTTTAATTTGTTAAAAGTGCATTACAAATCTAATGATGTCTTTAAAAAATATATATATAAAGTTGCATTTTAAAACTATTGCTTGCTAGAGCGTAATGTTGTCTGACCCTGCTGCAGGAACATTTGAGAAAACCTGGCCTACTGTGAACAGAATGCTGCGCCATCGGTGTCCTGATGTCCTTTACCTCTTTGATGCTCTCCTCACCATCCCTGCAAGTACAGCTGACTGTGAAAGAGGGTTCAGTGTCATGAAGCAGGTAAAGAGTGACTGGCGTTCATGCCTGAAAGATGAGACCCTCTCTGACCTCCTGAAAACCCAGTTGTGCTCACCTGACATCAAAGGCTTTGATCCAACCAAAGCCATTGACATCTGGCATGCTGACAGTTTGCGCAGACACAGGCCTGAATTTGTGCGCAAATATGCCACAAAAGAAACTGATGCTTACTCAGATTCCGAAAAAGAAACGAGTTCTGAGAGCTCTGAGGATGAGGATGTTTGATTCAGAGGGAAGAGATACAGTGAAAAAAATAAATGAAAGTTGCACTTTCTATGTTTACTTTCTTGTATGTATTGCACTATCTGTGCTATTTTCATGACAGCAGTGTTAATAAAATGACCAGGTCTTCATTCAGTGGCATTCATAATCTCTTTTTTTAGAAAAAAATTGGCTAGTAAAAATTCTGACTTGTGTTGTGGAAAAATATGTTGTTTCTGTCTCTTTCTGTTTTCTGATGTATTTTGGTCAAAGAATATGATGTTCAAGCAGCTCGTCTGACGTCCCTCCTCTCAGGCCCGTGTGATGATGGTTCCGTATGGGGGGTTTTAACTGCCAAATATCAAGAGCTTGAATTTTAAATTTGAGAGCAGGATTTTATATCTTTGCTTTCAAAACTTGCAATGCTTGCACTCAAAATGTCTGCTCTCTTTCAAATATACTCTGTTCTCCCTCAAATCCTTCTTTCTGCACTCAGATTTTAAGTTTCTTGCACAGATATTTTCTTCACGTGTGCAAACGTTCTCTCTGCACAGATTAAAACTGCTTCCACAACTTGTGAAAGCAGTTTTAATCTGTGCACCAGCCGCCACTTGTGGACCACAAGTCAGCTCCCTGCGCTCACAGATTTTTTCTGCTCCCTCTCAAACTTTGGAGAATAATCTCCTAGCAACCACTCGGCCAATGGGAGAACTGTTTGGAACTGGGCGGTGACAAACCTCTTCGGGGTGCGCTTGTTTTTCGAGCGGGTTATCCTGTGTGGCTTGAGCAGTTGGCTACATCTGCTCTACCTTCAACTTCAGCTTTCTGCTCCACATTACAATTTTCATGCAGTCAGGACATGCTTTTAAAGAGGATGTTTTGGTCAGTGTAATGGTTTTCAAGCTGGTCTAAAGTAAATAATTATTTTGGCCATACAGACTTTATACATACATACTGACGCGTTAGCTTAGCATTGATTCACATGACAGCACATCTGCTCTCATCCCTGACCAATGATGGCCACTGTACTAACAGCCTGCTGACCTGAAGTGTTTATTTATTGTTAGTGTTGACTGTGTCAGTATTTTATTTATTATTAAAAAACAATCTGTTAAACACTATTGATTTATGCCACACAATTTATATTTTATATAAAATATAATCAGTTATTTGTAAAAATCATTTTAGAATCTAGATGCACAAATTACTCAAATTTCTGTTTTTCTGGTTCAGTGAAAGAAAAATTAAAGACTCCAGTTGAACCAACATTATTTATTGTAACTAATGAGCTTTCTATTGATCACAAAAATAAAACATTATTCAAACCAACATGCTAGTACATACTACTAATGAAAACATTGTGTAACATTTAGTTCCAAGAAACAAAATCACACTCGTCCGTTCTAACAAGTGTAAATTAGGAAAAGTTAAAAACACTATATTAACAGTAATGCTTCAATGGTGTAAACACATTTAACATTGTATAAAAAACATGAAACATTTTAAAACAACTCACTTTAAAACAGATTATTCTGTCCCAACTAAAACTAAACACCTACTGTAACACAGCGAGAATCACTTCTTATCCAACATCACCTACACATGAGGGAAACAATCACCTGATTCCCTGCTGACTTTGGAAATTTACCCACAAAAAAAGAACACATCTAATTTTCATGTTAGTTTTCTCTGGAGACAGAAAATCAACTTAAAATGTAGCTAAACACATTTTATCTACAAGTTAAATATCTTAATGTTACTG
Organism: Aphyosemion australe; assembly: GCA_006937985.1. Taxonomy (NCBI): domain Eukaryota; kingdom Metazoa; phylum Chordata; class Actinopteri; order Cyprinodontiformes; family Nothobranchiidae; genus Aphyosemion; species Aphyosemion australe. The sequence continues at coordinate 105,331 of SSNS01000936.1, forward strand.
AGTGAAACCTGTATTTGCTCCTCTTCATCACAGACAGTAATCTGCCTCCTACAGCAGGTCTAACTTGATTCCCTCAACAATAAACTCATAATAATAATAATAATAATAATAATAATAAGAATGCATTTTATTTAAAAGCGCCTTTCTAAACACTCAAGGTCACTGTACAGGATAAAAACAAAATCATCAAATAAAACACAAGAAAACCTAAGTACGACATAAAACAAGGAATCAAAACAAGCAAAAAATAAACAAGGCACTCTAAAACTTATAGTGGATAAGTGGTTTTGAAGAGGTGAGTTTTGAGCTGGTTTTTGAATTGAATAAGTGAGTTTATGGTCCTGATGTGAGGGGGAAGGGAGTTCCAGAGTTTGGGAGCAGTGAAACAGAAGGCTCTACTCCCCATGGTGCTAAGGCGGACGGAGGGCACAGAGAGATGGATGGAGGAGGATGATCTGAGGGAATGGGATGAGGTGACGATGGAGATGGAGGAGATCTGTTAGGTAGGGAGGGGCGAGGTTATGGATGGCCTTAAAGGTGAGTAGGAGGATTTTAAAATCGATCCTGGCTTGCACTGGAAGCCAATGGAGCTGTTTTAGGATGGGGGTGATATGATGAGAATAGGGAGTTTTTGTAATGACACGTGCTGCTGAATTTTGAACCAACTGAAGCTTACGGAGGGTTTTTTGAGGGAGGCCTGAGAGAAGAGAGTTACAGTAATCTAAACGTGATGTAACCAGGCTATGGACGAGGACAGAAGCAGAGTGGACGGTAAGGGAGGGGCGAAGACGATTAATATTACAAAGATGGTAATAAGCTGACCGTGTGATGCTATTGATATGGGATTGAAAAGATAGTGAGCTATCTAGGATGACACCCAGA